>JAIUZE010008662.1:0-58010 GCA_022085475.1 Heliosperma pusillum | reverse complement strand
TTATTATCTAGTTAATAATAAGGTAAGATTATTTGGGTTTAATCTTGGGTGCAACTAGAAGGAGACCTTCTACTTTGGAGGTTGTTTTATGAAGGATCATCTATCAATTTCATGCTCAAGAACAATAAGAAGGAGTTCTTATTGTGCCCATATTGAACCGAAAATACCCAATGTAAGGATGTTTTCGTCTGATCTTTTCTTTTATGCTTTTATATTTGCATGCATGATAACTAGATCCTAAATCATTAAGTTAATGTAATTTAATGAACTAATTAGAGGAGTCTAATTAGAGGTCTAGGACTTTCATGTGGTATCAGAGCTCAATTGTTACATGCATGTTGATTTTAAGCATTAAAATCGAGTTATACGATAACTTGGGTAAAATTGAAAATTTTTGTTAAAAATTGGTTTGCACAAAATTTTTGATTTTCATGCATACCTACTGACCTCAAAATGGTTGTGGTCAAATTTGGTGATTTTAGGGATTAATTTGCTATTTATTTTGATTTATGGCCTTTAAATCATGTTAATATGCATATTTTATGTTAAAAGTTAACTAAAAATATTTTCACATGCATGTTGTACATACTGTATGTAAAATTTCGTGACTTTTAATTAAGTTTTGCATGATTATTTATTTTTATAAGATAAAAGTCAATAAAGTGAGATTATTATGATCATATACTTGAAACGTCCTATTATGTTCTTGAAATTTTTTGGTACATTTTAAAATCTGATTTATATCATCTTGGTGAAATTTTATAATTTTTTTTACTATTTTAATATATTTAATGGTTTTTATTTGATAAAACCGTTGAATATTAAGTTATTTGTTCATAAAATTTATTCAAATTTTTTGGGCAAATGTTTCTTGTTTTTAGAGTTCCTGGAAATGTTCCAGAATGTACAAAATTTTTGGTTTCAAATTTTTATGAGTTTTATATTTTATTTTGGGTTTATTTCATAAATGTTATGACTAAACCTCTATATTTAGCAAATACGATCAATTCGAACTAATTAAATACAAATCAGTTTAGATAATTAGTTTGAGCTTAAATACGGTTTAAGAGTTGATTATTGATTTTTAATGGTTAAAAATCGATAAAATCCATAAAACCGAGCTAGAATGAACATGATAAGTATTAAAGGCGATTTAGGCATGATTTTTACAACATTTTAGTTATGTTGTTATTGTTGAATGAATGAATGTCATTTATTTAATTTTTAATGCAAGTTGTACCTAGTATGACCTAGATTATTTTAATCGGTATTACCCGTAATGTAAGGGAATACCGATTCGGTTGTAATTTTATTTGCGATCCCGTATCGCCGTTTGTAATAATTTAATTTCATTTTTAGATCAAATGTATAATAGGAATTTTATTTGTATCTTTTGTAATTAAGTATTATGAAGACGGAGACTCCCGAAGTCGGTGTTCCAAAAGACGGTGCCTTTTTGGAGCATGTACCATGAAGAGGCAAGGGGCCAAGAAGTTGGTTTCCGATTTTGTAATCGTCTAGTTAATTAGATTAGCTAGGTGGCCATACTAGGATTTATTCTTTGCTTACTTTATTTTTCCGCTCATGCCAAAATCGCCGACATGCATTTTATTTCGCGATTGTCAATTCAAAGTTATTCAAAATTCACCGACTTAGTTCGCTTATAGGGAATTAATCTCACATAACTTAAAAAATTGAGATTTAGCCTTACCAATTGAAGCACCTATGAACCCCGTGTCGTTCATTAGAGCTACCACGCTCGTGGGTCCCTTTTTACCTCGAGTAAGTAGGGTGATGCGATCACAAGCCAAAATTGGATTGGACTCAACGAGATAAGCGTTATCTTGGGACTAGGAGATGGATTTAGTTGAAATCCGTCAATCAAGAGTTCTAAGGGTAGAATTAGTCAAGTATTGACTTAACATTTTTAGATAAAGGTAGCATACGATGACTATTTTTGTCTAAAGATGGGTCTTGGAATCACTTATATAATTTCGTGAGGGTCATTATATGAGTGACTTGTTTAAAATTGTTTTACAAGTAAATTATATATAAGCAATGAATGTTTATTTTCCGTTCATATTTATTCGCGCAATGACAAATATTTATCCTTCTACGAACTTGTAAATCCGTTCTATCGTGGAAAGAAGTTTCCATTATTTTATACGGTAGCATTTTGATTGCAATCTCCGTTTAAACCACCGTAGCTAATGACAAAATGAATTTTTCTTTTGATCCTCATATTCACCATTGCAAATGTCTCTTATGAAGACTATATGAATAAGTCACACTTAGTCAAAAACGTTTTGATTTTTAGTGACGTCTTCTTATAACAATGGTACATCAATTTTTTTTTGCTCCAAAGAAAATATTTGTATTTTGGTATGTCGTCATTATGCTCCTTATCGAGGCTTACCTCAAAAGCGGCCAAATCAGTTGGGACGACTAGGTTAATCGATTTATTTAAAATCGTGAATAACCAAATACCGTAGTCACTTCATGAAAGGTTTATCCTTTTTAAGGTAAAACCATGAATGAAATGAAGAATAGTCTTCACAATAATTCTAATATACTTATCTAAGTAGATATTCATGAAAGTGAGTGGGAGCACTAAGAATGATGTTTATATTCTTAATTGTTAAGACGAGGTTCAAGAGTAGGTTGGCACGAGTTTGGCACAAGGCAAGGGAAAAAGGGAAGACTATTTTGAATAGTAAAGGCAAAACCCAAGCAAGGTGTCGAACCCAACTTTTTGACGATTCTATTTTACAGTGTAGGACACAAGAAAAGAATCTGCCCCAAGTTTTCTAAAGAGTTAGAAATAAGGTGTACTATTTTCACCCATAATATCTATATGATCCACATTTATTTTGCTAAAAGCAATTTTTGGGTATTAGATACCTATTATGGTTTTCATCAATGTATTCAATGCATATAATAAATCGTACGACGACTAACCATGATTAAATTTCGACGTACAAGGGAAATATAACTATTGTAGTTTTATTTCTATAGAGACATATAAAAGTTATAATGTGATCAATCTAGTTTTGGATTTAGAGGTGTACTTTAATAAACGTTGTTATGTACATGACCTCTAAATAAAGAATATAGTATCCACTTTAGTGTACGACACAAGTGTTTCACTTTTGTGAATAGAACAAGCGTTGTATGTTTTTATGCCTATACTTGGTCAATGGTTATCTCATACCAATCAAAGGTAATTATATTCTTGACCTAAACTAGTAATTACTTGTCATATAGATTGTAAAAGGCTCAAAATTGGTGGCCCTAATCTAATCTTAATTCTGGATTGTGTAGCACATTAAGAGGCTAGTATTGACAACTATCCCTAAACCATCTGATTTTGAATCTTATGGTGCGTGCGAATCTTGTATTAAAGGCAAGATGATTCGTGCCCTTTTTATTTAAAAGGAAATCAAACTAGTGAGTTATTGGCCCTATTACATAAGAATATGCGTGATCCAATAACAAACACAACCAGAGATGGTTATGACTATTTCATTTTAATTTACCAACGATTTAAGTAGATATTATATTTGATTCTACTCAATGAGGTGCTATGAGAAATCTTTGAAAAGTTCAAAGAGCTTCAATGTGAAGTAGTTAATCACCAAGAGTATTAGACAAGGACTTAAGAGTAAATCGTAACTATAAATATCTAAGTATTGACCTTGATTTTCACCAAAAGTATTGTGAAATAGTTTCACGAGTTAACTTCTCTAACACATATTATGAGATAAGGCGTTGTTAAATAGAGAAACAAAACCTTATACGATATGGTTTTGTCTTTGTCGAGTCAAACTGAGCCATTTGACTAACCTTGGGATCTTAATATTTTTTGTCTGCTATTTCTTTTCCCACCATATTAAAACACATTTATAAGTTATCCAAATGATATGCGTGGGTAGCGTACCTTATTTATAAGTTATCCAAATGAAAGAAGTGCTCAATAATCCTACAATGACCACGAGAACAAATCGTTTGTGACTCGTGATGCTGTATTTCAATAAAAATACGATTATTTCTTGATAAGACAGAGTGGGATAAAATATTTCAAGAGCCACAAACTGAGCATACATATGGTCCGGAAAAAGTTTCCTCACTGCTTAATAGTGATGAATTCTAATCTGTGACTTATAAAAGACTGTTTCTAGTCCCAACTTCTTGCTATGGCTTAGAGTCATGCGATTCGTAATGAATCGTAATGGACTCCCTGCATGTTGGTCATGTATGTGACCTGGTAAATTTTACTTGAAAAAGTACGACCTCTTCAATGTAAATTGATTTTTAAGATCAAAATTTGCATGGATGAACATTAAAATGTTTTCAAAGATAAATGGTTAGGCAACGAGTTTTGCACCAACCTTAATTCTTTGATCCATTCGAATATACTTAGTGATTACAGCATATCATAATAAGTATGATGTCAATTGGATCTCAAGAACCACCTTCTTGAATACGATTCTAGAAGAGGTAGTATATTTTATATTCACCTGTGGGTTCGTAGATCCTAACTATCCTAAGTTAATTTGCAAGCTTAAGAGGATGTCTTAAGTAAGCACTAAAGAGTTGGAATTAGTGTGTCAATCATGTCATAAAATATTTCTCGATATCTCGAGGAATTATGTTTATACATGAAGTTTAGTGGGAGTAATATGGTTTTCATCAGTCTTATATGTGGAGACATATTGATCATTTTAAATGATGGAAGATTTTGGAGAAGTAGAATACATCTTTTAGATATCTAGATTTGTGGAGATAAATCTAAAAGGATATTAGCGTTGAGTCAAAATTCTTATATTGATAAGATCTTTGACTAGTTCAAGGAAGTTGAACACATGATAATTGATTCCTTTTTGCTTCCGCTGCGGGATCAATTATATACGCTGTGATGTATACTCAATCCGACATTTCGCATGCTTTGAGCATGACAAGTCGTTTGCAATCAAATCCAAGTGAGAGTCACTTGATAGCCATAAAGAACATTCTTAAGTACTTGCGAAGGACTAAAGATATGTTCCATGTGTTTGGAGTTTACAGTGAGTTGTGTTTAAGTGGTTACACAGACTATAGTTTCCAATCTAAATCAAAGTGATTTGAAATCACGAACTGGCTGTGTTTTATAGAAGATTTGTCTGTTGGAAGAGTTCCAAGCAGAAAACACTATTGGAAAGGTTCCAAGTAGGAGTGACATTTTCAAATATAAATGTCATGTATCCGCTGGAAGTGTTCCAGGCAGTTTATCATTGCGGATTTCACAACGGAAATAGAGTACATTGCATCATATGATGATGCATATGAAAGTAGCTTGGATTCGACAGTATTGGAGGGACTAGAAGTAGTTCCTATAGCTGTATACCCTATCCCATTATACTGGTAAAACAGTGGGAGCTACCTTTAGGTCAAGAGTCCTAAGTCTAGATTCAAACCTAGACACGTACTCAAAAAGTTTTATGTAATATGAGATTACGTAGACAAAGAGAAATAGCAATCAGAAAGATGGGAAAGATGCAAGTATTGCTAATCCATTAGCCATGCCTTTTGCAGGCTGAACATGATAGTCATGTCATTTCAATGGGATTGAAATATGTACCTGAATTGCTAGAGATTATGAGATATGAAATTATTGATAGCGTATCAATTTTTCCAAATATTTGATAATCGCATTCATTGTTAGAGTTTCATTAAAAACTCCTTTATTTAGTTTGACTAAATTTTAATACTTTGTTTATCCGAATTGGTTGAAAGAAAGGTTGAACCAATTCAAGTGAACAGGATGAACTAGTGTTTTGTCCCTAGTCACTCATTTGAGGTGACGTCTCGAAGTGACTAGATTGTAAGTCGATCGATGGTGGTTCAGCACCATGGGGTCATGGAGATGACTGGTCGTTTACATAGACAGACTGTGGAGACACTCTGTCGGGCAGTGACCATAATAGAGTCCCTTATCAAAATTGTTGAAGCCTGGTCGTGGCGGGGATTTCTATTTTATTCCTATGAGTCGATTCTTTAGACTGGCGACCATTTACCTGAGTCGGTGTAGTTTCCGATTGACTTTGGTTTTTGTTTTAGGTCGTGCCGTGAAAGGAGGCGATGGACATCTTCTGGGTCATGGTGATCTGCATCATACAGTGTAAGATGGGTCAACAGGAATTGTCCACCCAAGTTGGGTATTAACATCTTCGGGCCACTCGAGGAGTAGTAACTGGAAATGCGTGGCCACGCTCGGAAGAGATCTCTGGTAGATTTTTCGGTCAGACAGTTATTCTCCCTGATCGAGAAAACCACTCTATTTATAAATTTTCAATCGCAAGTGCGACCTGTAAGACACCTTGTGATGAGTGGGAGGATGTGACACAAAAGAGATAAGAGAATCGGTAGCACACAACTTGTCGAGACAAGTGTGAGATATTGTAGGAGGAGGAGTCCTCCACAATAGTGTTGCTACATGCACAACTTGTATCGGACAAGTGGGAGATTGTAGGAGTAAGTGTCCTCGACAATAGTGCATTTATATAATAAATCTCATATGGAATATACGTGGCATGATTAGTATATTTTGATACTCCACGTCAGTTGATTAATGTAAATCGGTAACGCTTGGCTGACTAGAGTTTGACGTTATTGTCGTATGACGGCGGTAATCAATTGATCCCTTTAGGTCACACCTATAGGATGAGATTCAAATAGAATACTAATTATTTGTATACGATACAGTTTAATTAGAGCATTACATATATTTGATATGTACGTTTAGTTACGAGAGTTATTTATTGGAAATTGAGTTGCGAACTCATTCCACTTAAGTTTATTAGTCAATTATACGATAACTGACTGAATAAATTTTACGTCTTATTTTAATACGATTAAATAAGATTTAATGTAATGATTAATCGTTAATTCATTAAATTAGTTGAGGTTATGCATATATTTTGAGGTAGAGGTAATTAGTTAATTATATTTACAAAGAGTTGTAAAATAAATTAACTGGACATTGTGGGCCCCATTATATATTGATATAATGGTTAAATATCACTTAAAAGTTGAGTGTATATTGATTATTAATTTGAGTTATAAAATTGTTATTTGATCAAATTAACACTTAATTATACAAGATAATTAAGCATATGATTAATAAGTATTTGTGGGACAAATATCAAAAATCAAAATGGACCACATTTCACATGTGGAGGCCGGATCTTTCAAGTGGAGAACAATAGTGTTTATTCTCTACTACTACCACACTCCATCATATGATAATGACTTGTTATGACACCATTATCATTACAATTACTACCAACACTGAAAGTCATTTTGCATGTGAATAAAATAAGCAAAATAAGAGCCATATATGGCATATAGTGACCGGCCATAAGGCCTATATATTGAACAATTGTTGTTCAATTTTGTACTACTTCACTTCATTTTGCTTATTTTCACTTCTCTTTCTAAACTCAACTTCTCTCTAAACTCTCTTATACACTAATATTCTCTACATATTACTAGTGTAGTAATACAATAATATTAGTAGTATTTTATCTTACTTATTATCTAGTTAATAATAAGGTAAGATTATTTGGGTTTAATCTTGGATGCAACTAGAAGGAGACCTTCTACTTTGGAGGTTGTTTTATGGAGGATCATCCACTAATTTCATGCTCAAGAACAATAAGAAGGAGTTCTTATTGTGCCCATATTGAACCGAAAATACCCCATGTAAGGATGTTTTCGTCTTATCTTTTCTTTTATGCTTTTATATTTGCATGCATGATAACTAGATCCTAAATCATTAAGTTAATGTAATTTAATGAACTAATTAGAGAAGTCTAATTAGAGGTCTATGACTTTCAAACTATACATAAAGGACCCAAACTATCCTAATGTGTAGCAATAAGGATCCAAAATATGGAAGGGTAGCTTTAAGGACCTGAGAAACATTTTTCATCCAATTCCGTTAGTCCCCCGACTCCCCACAATAACTTGTACACTTTGCGATGTAATTAAATAAATCACAAATTCTCATTTGCCACGGTCACTATCCGTCATAAGTTTGTGACGGGTCGGATTCCTCTCACAAGTTTGCAAGTGGGAGCGCAAGTGGGAAACCATTGATTTCCCACTTGCCCTCCCACTTGCAAACTTGTGAGAGAGATCCGACCCGTCACAAGCAAGACTAATTGTAAGCAAATATACACTAAGTAGATCATTGTTAGACAAAAATAATCATTGATCTGAAGTATATGTCTTACAAAAATATACACCTAAGACGGATATATCTGTTTTCATTGTAAAACGAGTCAAATATTAAACCACTTGTCTAAATAAGATATTTATTTTGCTAGTATATATTTAGGAATTTTTCTTTTATCTTATCCTAACTATTTCACCCGTCTTAAATGAAATTTGGGTATGTCCTAAAAAGCTATGGATATGAAACGAGTAGTATATATCATCACGTTCATCCCTGTGCTATGAAGTGTGAACATCCAACTCTCTAAGGCTATTCTAATTTACCCCTCTGTTTTAATAATCTGTTTATCTTTGATTAAAATATCAAATTGATTTGTAAAAATAATGTACCTTTTTTTTAATTTAGTGGTCAAGAAAGAGGTCTATATTGTGAACATTTTTCAGGTTCGAATCTCCACTGCACCCCCATATTTTCTTGCATGTCTTTCTTATTAGGCACAAAAAAAGGGATCAATATAACTGACTTAATTGTTTTTTGCATTAAAGAACGTGGTTAAATTATGCCTTTTCAATTAGGTTCGCAAAATACGATAAGGTTTTATTATACGTATATGATTTCAATTATGCGAATTTTCCTATATTTGATACGGTTTATATTAAAAAGGAAGAAAATACATCAACAAAATTTAAAACCACTTATGCAGTTTTTCGATATGGTTCCATATTTTTTAATATGAAACTTAAAAATATCAAAACATCGACCTGAAAATCGATACCATATACTCCCTTCGTCCCGGTCAATTGTTGTCCTTTCATTTTGGCACAAAGACCAAGGAAAGTGTTGTGGTTCCACTTAGTGGATGACAAGTGGATCGGACAATAGTCCCATTGGATGATCAAATTACTCATAGAAATCCTCCAAAATATAGAAATGACAACAATTGACTGAGACACCCTAAAAAGGAATAGGACAACAATTGACCGGGACAGAGGGAGTATACGATTTATGTATATTCGGAAAATCGAATTTACCGTTTTTGTATATGCGGAAAAACCTAAGAACAATGAAAAAGAAGCTTTAAAAATAGCGGATATTCAATACGATTTCCAAAACTGTATCGAACATATGATTTTGTTCACCCCAATTTTCAATCCCAGATTTCTAAGTGTAAGTATCCGTCTATAACTCTCTGTTATTTTTCTATAAATTCTATGTTGGACGGTGCTAACCAATTCCACAAGTCAATAGTGTTGTGAGCTATACTTGTAGATGCTGCAAGTTTTCTTCATTTAGGCCTGCAAACCAATAGTAGACTAGCAGCACATGTTCTTTGAATATGTGACTAAATGAAGCTTTGCTTTCACACATGCATTTGGTACTATAAATACCTCGTAGCACTTGGCAGAGAAATGCACCACAACACACTATCTCCTTTCTCTCTTATATCTCCTCTTTCTTATTCTCTCTTCTATATTTCGGGTATAATTGTTTAACCCGTAGAGAGTAAATTTTGGGCTATTGTCTATTAGCCTTTAAGGAAATATTCTTGTACTCCCATTTTATTATAGTGAAATTATTTGGCTCTCTCGCCGATGGTTTTTTTTACCTCTCTTTAAAGAGGGGTTTTCCACCTAAAAATTCCGGTGTCATTTTTACCGACTTTTTTTAGTTTCTCTTTTATCTTTAGCTGAATCTATTCGCTTCCGCCGCGCTCTATACCCCTACAAATTGGTATCAGAGCTGCATTATATTCAGCTAGAATATTTCATTATGTCGACCAAATTCGACATCGAGAAATTTGATGGTAAAATTAGTTTTGCAATTTAGCGAGTCCAAATGCAAGCCGTTCTTGTCCAGAATGGTTTAAAGAAAGCCTTGGATGGTAAATCAAAGAAACCACCCACTATGACAGATGATCAATGGGAAGAAATTAATGAGAAGGCGTTATCCGTGATCCAGCTCTGTCTATCACGAGAGGTGTTGCAGGTGGTCATTAAAGAGAAGTCCGCTGAAGGAATATGGACTAAATTGGAGTCCCTCTACATGACCAAAATCCTCGCAAATAAGCTCCGTCTTAAGGAGCGTCTCTACACACTCCGTATGTCAGAAGGTACTCCCATACAAACTCACTTAAATGAGTTCAATTCTATTTTAGTAGATTTGGAGAACTTAGATGTCCCTATTGAAGATGAAGATAAAGCCGTTTTACTTATGGTCTCACTACCAACCTCATTTAAACATTTCAAAGAAATCATGTTATATGGAAACAATGATATTTTAATTTTTGAGGATGTCAAGTCTGATGTAGGAAATAAGTGGTGTAGTAAGAGTCACAATGTAAATTGGGTTTGGATTTGTTGACTAAACTAAATAAAAATAATTAAAAGCAAACAAAAGCAACAAATTGAATCTAAAACGAGAAAGATTGGATTTTTATCAAATAAGAGGGAAAACTAGGGTGAGTGGGTTCATATGGGTAGTAAAGTCGAGTGGAAGAGCCGGGTCTAATAGTTGAAATGTCATCTAGTCTAGGAAAGTGAATTGAGGCTTTCGTTCTTACAATTCCTCCTCAAACCGACTCTAACTAGCTATCGCGTCACTAGAAACGGCTTGCCAAACTAGCGGTTCTACGAAAAAACCACGACTTTCGATCTTATGGTATTCGAAACAAATGAAAGAATCATGCAAACTCAAGTAGGCATTTCATCAAACATGTTATAAGCATAGCATGGAGACAAGACAATAATCAACTATTAACCCCAATAAGAACACATTAACTCATACTAGAACCCATAATCCCCCACATAACCCTAGCAAGATTACTACTCACTCATATTCAAAAGGAAATTCAATATTAACTAAGGATTGCAAAAGGAAATCAACAACAATAAACATTTTCTAATTAACAATAATAGATAACAAGAATTGAAATGAAAACTTAATTAAAGACAAGATTAAGTAAAGGAATTATACCAACTTGGAAAAAGATGAGAACTTTGATATAATAACCAAGATTTTGTCACAAATCTTTGAATATAAACCAAGTTCCAACACTAAACCAAATCGAAATTACTAATTAACCGACTAATTTACTTAATTATGGAAGATTAATAAAAGATTAATTACTAATTCTATGAGAGTTTCAGATCTAGGGTTTCGTGCCCTCTGATTACATAAGAGGGTCTATTTATAGGTTTACAAAATGGAGGAAGATGGGCTTCGAAAGAATTCATGGACTCGTAAACTCACGACCGTGAAATAGGTTTCACGGTCGTGAAACACGTCTCACGACCGTGAAACTCCAAGTCACGGTCGTGAGATTAGTGGCAGAGCAAGGTCTTCTTTCACGAACAAGTCACGACCGTGAAACAAGTTTCACGACCGTGACTTAGCTTTCACGGCCGTGAAATGAGTTTCACGGTCGTGAGCTGAAATGCTCGAATAAACCAACTTCTTGGAAAGGCATATCACGACCGTGAGATGCCTTTCACGCCCGTGAAATCTTTCTTGTCCCTCTTCCTTTGCTTGACTTCGTTACTTCCTTCCCGGCTTCGCTTGCCTTGACTCGGGAGGGCTTTGGCGCATCGAGTAGGGCCCCCAAGGGTATGTGGGGCCCCCAAGGTATGTCGTGGGTTCTCCGAGTGATTCACCTTATTCTTTGTCGATCAAAACTAGGTAGAAATTGCCTCAAATGACAGTTTACCTACAAAAACACGATAAAAGCGAGAAATATGCTAGAAGAAGGTAAAACACGTAGAAACGCTCTTAGGGAGCGCTAAAGGCAAGCAAAACGAGACAAAAAGGGGTGAAAATGTAGGGTGAAATGACACTTTATCAAATCTCCCCAAACAAAACCCTTACTCGTCCCGAGTAAGGATGAACAATAGTCAAGACCCTTAATTAACTACGCTAATCCTAACCGATACAAGGCAACTAACGGGCCTTGCTCCGTCCCTTCAACTCGCAACAAGGTATCCATGAGGTAGGATCCCTTCTTGCAAGGCAAGTGGGGTCTTTCCAAAACTCTGATGCATTCTAGGCATTGAAGCACACAAAACATATGAGAATGCATCTATAAAAGCAAGTGGCAACATGCCTCATCCATGTGCCGGGATTCATCTAAAATGGAAAAATTTCAAGCATGCAAATTCCTATGTACTTACTAGTTTTACAAAGAACTAGGCCTAGAAAGATAGAAATAAATCACCTCTTTATTGTGTAAAATTAGTATATTCGTTCACGTTCACTAGAAAACTTTGTCAAGGGTGATAAGGCGGGATGGAAAGTGAGGGCCCCATGGTGTTAGAAGACACTGCAGGATCGGAATTCCGCCTCTCACCTAAGTGAAAGGAAGGGTCGTCCCCTCTTAGCCAAGTAATGTAGGAGTAATCATCAAAATGGTAAGGAAACAAGATGTTTGAGTTCTTATTTGATTTCTTTTTTTTTCTTTTTGTTTTTGATTTTTGCTTGATTTGGGTGCGTTTTGAAAGCAAGGTAGCCTAGCAAAAGGTGTGCGGCGAAGACCAACAATAGGCAAATCCTCGCCGTAGCGACATTGAGAGCGACCCCTTATGTATTGAGGGTACTCTAGAAGAGCCTAGAAGTCTCTATATGCATGCACTCCCTAAGCTAGGACTAAGGCAAAGATATGAAAAATTTTAAGCTTTTATTTTCAATTGTGTTTGAACTCAATGTTTTTGGACTTGTGATGGAAAAATTTCATTTTTGTCAAATGTAGTGAAATGTGATGATTGGACAATTACATGGCCTCGAGAGTCACCTAGGAAAGCGTTCACTAAAGAATTTTTACACCATGGGGATGGTCAAGATGGTAAATGCAAGCCCTTAACTAGGCTCTAGGAGACGGTGCGAAAATTATACTAAAAATACACAGTAAAAGGTGTTTCAAAATCTATTTTAATAGGCAAAGTGCTAAGCAAAAAAAAGTATCTACAAGGGTCTATCCAAGCTTGATCAATTTCCAAAATAGGCATTTTTTTAAAAAGTTCTCCTAAATGCAACTACATGCCATGATCTCGAATTAAGCAACATATATACAAACTAATGCAAATGCTCTAGTGAACTACGTGACAATTAATCTAATGAAGCCCCCTAACAGCACATAAGTCACACAACCGTCAATTCATCAAAATCCACATCGCAATAATCAACAATTCCTCCAAACTCCTCATGTGGTAAGAAGTAAAGAAAGAAAGAAGGGGAAGGAATAAGAACGATCATACCATGGCGGTCTTCTTAATCCCTTCTATAAGTCTCTTAAGCGATGTGTAGCGGACCTATGTATGGAGGTTAGAAGAAAAAGCAATGCAAATATATACAAAGTAAGATATAAACAAGCTAATTTTTAGGATTTTTCAAACTTTTTCAATTTTTTTTTTGGATTTTTGAATGATTTTAAATGCAAAATAAAACATTTTTTTGGATTTTTTTCAAAATTTTCAAACTATGAAAATAGTTTCCTATCCCCCACATAGAAACAAACATTGTCCTCAGTGTATGAAATAGGATTATTGAAAGTAAAGAAATACATGTTTTTGAATTTTTGAATATTTTGAAAAATAAAAACTTGTTTTTGGTTTTTTTGATTTTTGATGAATATTCACAATATTCACAATATATACAAGAGGGTTAGTTATGCAAATGAACTATTCTATATGAAATGCATGAAATAATAAATATTCCTAAAACTAAATGCAAAGTGATATAATACAAAGTGCATGATCTAAGTAAATGCAAGCTAAACTATATGCTAATCTAAAGTCTCGTTGCGGTGGTAATGTGCATAAATGCAATGCCCCTCATGGGGGTACCTCCCACAAGAAAGTCTAGATAAAAAGGAAAACAAGGTGTGCCATATCGGAGTCTCGTCGCGGCGGTAAAGTGCATAAATGCAATGCCTCTCATGGGGGTACCAACCACGGGAAAGTCCAAAAATGGCACCTAAAAGTGCAACTACGTGATGCATGAGAATTATCTAAATGCAATGCATGTGGTTTGTCATTTTTGATTTTTCAAGAAGGAGCAAAAGATTGGTGTCTGATGGAATGGACACCCGCCTCCAATGTTACCGAGGCCAACCAACACAACAATAAAAATTACAAGTTAATGGTGCAAATCAAGTCAATCAAAGAGAAGAAGGAAGGAAACACACACTAAAGGGGAGGGGGTAGATGCTAAACAAGCCACCTAGACACCACTCCAACTCTTCCTATTATCAACCAAAACACAAAACCTCCTCAAAAGGTCTCCATCTCATCCTCATCCTCATCCCGCCCCCCACTACCACCACCCTCTTCCCGACTCCCTTGTTCTCCCCCGGTCTCCATGCCGCCTACCCCTCCCTGGTTTCCAAGGTTGGGGAACAACACATCACGTCACGTTGTGCCTTGCTTGGCAAAAAACCATTCGGGTCAATGTACCCTTGGTTAGCCAGCAAATAGTAGTTGGGGTAGGTGGCATAATAATTGTTCACTCGGTCTTCATGCATGTTCAAATGCATGTTTTGCATGAGACCGGTCAGGTAGTCACCTTGGGGGGAGATGGTAGGGTCGGGGTGAACATACCCCTGGTACTCAAAGGGGTAGGGGGAATATTCACAAAACTGGGTGGGGGATATGGTGCTTGCAGATGTGGTAAAGGAAAAGGGGGAACATGAAGGGTTACATGAGGTGCACTCTGACTCGGTGAAGGTCTGGGTCGGGGTCGAGGTTGCTGGGGAGACTCTCCCTCCTCCCTAGCGCCACTAGAAGAGGCTCTACCGCCTGCCATCGTCATCGGTAGCAGGTAGCTAGGTCGCCTATCTACGAGGTTGCTCCTAGGCGCGAAAGTCGGGAGTCTATGACAAGGTAGGTAAAAGGGGGTTGCATCCTTGATCACCCAAAGAAATCCCTTAGTCCGGTCAATCCTAATCCAATTTGAGTGGATTAGGGAAGTCTCGTCTAGAAGTGTCCCCCCGGGTAAAGCCTCATATGCCCCATCGCTATTGAAGTCGGGGTCAAAGTGCTTAGCCAGAAAAGTTACCGAGCCCCCTATGACCACCGTCTGCTTACGAGCCACGGTGGTCTTTCCCAACTTCCTCCACCTCATAAAAATTTCATTCATTAGGGGAAAGGTGAAGGTTTCCCTCGATCCTTGCACATTTATGTGCAATTCTAAGAGGGTCAGGTCAAGCTGGGTCAGGTTGTTCGGCTCCTACCGACAGAGAAAGGTACCTGACACTAACCTGTGCCAAAAACGGGGCACATGGTGGTGAATTAAGAGGGCCGAATTCCGCCGAAAATCGGTCAAAACCCTCCCGGTAAAGACCTCCCAAAGCGGGCTTAAATTATATCCCTTAGGCTCCTCAGAATCCCTTATAGAAGGGATTTCTAACCCCAATATGGCAGCAAAATCATTCATGGGGACGACATGTGAAGTGTTGGCAAGACGGAAACAAAAACAAGGTTTATTTTCAGCATTCACGCAACTATTTAAACTACTCAAAAATTCAAGCGTGAGACTCCAGTAGGAGAGCTCATGCATAGAAAACAAAGTAGTCATACCTGTAGCCGCGAAAAAAGTTTGCATATGTTCCGTCAAGCCTAAACGACGTATGACGTCGTGGCATAGAAAGACGGTAGGCTCCATTTCCAAACCTTGAATCCCTTCAAAGGCTTGCCTATGAGCGTCCGTCTCAAAGACGACTTCCGGAAAATTTGGAAGTTGCTCAACCTCTAAGTCTTCATCCGGGTTTGTGTTGTTGGACCCGCTTCCCCTCCTTCTCTTTGTAGTCCTTGATCCTGCTGCCTTGCCTCTCCCTTGTCCCACCATTGTTGTTCAAAGAACACAAGCTTTCAAAAAGAAAAATTGCTAAAAGAAAAGCTTCTAAAAACGATTACAAACACTTGCAAAACCTTCAATTAACCCCAAAACTACTTTCTATTGAAGTAGAAAGCTTGAAAACTAACCCAAAAAAAAGATCCCCAAATTCGGATTTTTGGAACCCTAGGTTTGAAAATTGATTTTTTTGATTTTTTTGGTGTTTATAAGGTGAAAGAATGGTTCTTTTTGTGTTTATAATTGAAGAAGAAGAGTTTTTGTAGCAATTTGGGGAAGATTTGAGGTGATTTGATGAAGTTTTGAGGGAGTTTTGTGGTTTTTTAGTGAGATAAAAGTGTTTGTGTGGTGGGTGAAGAAGATGAAGTGAAAGGATAAGAAAGAAGAAAAGGAAGATAAGAAATCTCGGTATAAGAGGTTTCACGACCGTGAAATGGAAGTCACGGGCGTGACTTGAGTTTCACGACCATGAAACTTGTTTCACGACCGTGAAATGATTGGCAGAGCAAGGTTAAGCTTTTAACGATACTTCACGACCGTGAAATGACTTTCACGACCGTGAAACAAGTTTCACGACCGTGAGATGTCTTCCACGGTCGTGAAATGCTTTTGTCGTGTTTTCACTTCCATTGCTTCTCTTTTCACGAGCGTGAAGGTCATTTCACGACTGTGACTCGACTATTTTCGACCTTTTGAACCAAAATTCTTCACTCTTGTTCGATTTCTCGCTTCTTCATTATCGTTCCTCCATATCTCCTTCATTTCATCTTGTAAAACAATCACACACCACATTAAATCCCTCCCTCACACTCTCATTGACAAAAATTGCACCATAAATTTACAAAATTAACTAAGTAATGGGAAATTGATTTAATTAATGATTCAATTGGCCAAACAAAAAGTCGACCTCATTATCGTCAATTTAACCAATTTCCATGCAAACTAATATCTACCAAGCATTAGTAAATGAGTTAGAAATATATACAAATTTGTGATTCTTGGGGGACTTCACAAAACCCGTTCTTTTTCAAGAATTAATGAAGGGTAGTCGGCTTGAGGTACAAAGCCTCGACTACCCCGATGAGAGAACCTTCCTTGTAGAGCTTGATTCGTTGCCCATTCACTTTGAATCTTTGGCCATCTTTTCTTTCCAACTCGAAGTCCCCATATCTCCCTACCTCGGTGATCAAGAATGGTCCCGACCACCGGGATTTGAGCTTCCCGAGAAATAATTTGTACCTCGAGTTGAATAGAAGAACCTTGTCTCCACATTGGAGATCCCTTTTGAGGATCTTCTTGTCATGAATGAGTTTGGTCTTCTCCTTGTAAGATTGGGCATTTTCATAAGATTTGAGGCGGAACTCCTCAAGCTCTTGTAATTGGAGTAATCTCTTGTCACCGCTCAGGTTTGCATCAAGATTTAGTTCTTTGATCGCCCAATATGCCTTGTATTCGAGCTCTATGGGCAAATGGCAAGACTTGCCATACACCAACTTATAAGGCGACATTCCAATAGGAGTTTTGAATGCCGTCCTATATGCCCATAGTGTGTCGTCGAGCTTTGAACTCCAATTTTTACGGTGCTTTGAGACCACTTTTTCAAGGATAGATTTGATTTCTTTGCTGGAGATTTCGACTTGCTCACTAGTTTGGGGATGATACCCCAAACCGGTACGATGATGAACACCATATTTAAGAAGTAGTTAGTCAAGTCGTTTTTCATGACAGTGCTTGCCTCCATCACTTATTAAAGCTCTAGGTACTCCAAACCGGAGGAAAATGATATTCTTTAGGAAATTGATGACAACTTTGGCATCGTTGGTAGGGGAAGCCACCGCCTCAACCCATTTGGACACGTAGTCTACGACCACTAGAATGTACCTATTCCCTTTTGAAGAAATAAAGGGGCCTTGATAGTCTATTCCCCACACATCAAACACTTCCACCTCAAGAATCCCCCTTTGGGGCATCTCATTCCTCCAAGAGATGTTGCCGGTGCGTTGACAAGCATCGCAACATTGGACAAAGTGCTTAACATCTTGGAACATAGAGGGCCAAAAGAACCCGGATTGAAGTATTTTTGCAATGGTCTTCATACTCCCATTGAGGAACAAATTTTCTATACATCCCATTACCACAGTCCTTGAACAACAAATGATCATCCCAAAAATATCTCTTAGCTTCAAACAAAAATCTCTTCTTTTGATTGTGGTTGATGCCCGGTGGAAGAACACCACCCACAATGTAGTTGGCAAAGTCCGCAAACCAAGGTGCTTGATTTTGAATGGTTTCATTAATGGCAAAGAGAAAATCATCCGGGAATGAATCATTGATAGGCATGTCATCTTTACTTCCATTGTAGCATAGCCGGGACAAGTGGTCCACCACCGCATTTTCCGCACCCTTCTTATCTCTTATCTCCAAGTCGAATTCTTGTAAGAGAAGGATCCATCTAATGAGGCGGGGCTTAGCTTCTTTCTTGGCAAGCAAATATTTAAGTGCGACATGGTCCGTATAAACAATGACTTTGGAGCCAATCAAATATGAACGGAACTTATCAAGAGCATAAAAAATAGCAAGAAGCTCTTTTTCCGTTGTTGCATAGTTAACTTGTGCTTCATCAAGGGTCTTGCTAGAATAGTAGATGGCATGCAAAGCTTTGTCCTTCCGTTGGCCAAGAACCGCGCCAACTGCATAATCGCTTGCGTCGCACATCACTTCAAATGGAAATCCCCAATCCGGGGATTGCATGACCGGGGCCGAGATAAGAGCTTCCTTTATCCTAGCAAATGCCTCAACACACTCATTAGTAAAATGGAAAGGGGTATCCTTGAGGAGAAGTTGTGTAAGTGGTTTAGTAATTTTGGAGAAGTCCTTGATGAACCGGCGATAAAAGCCGACATGACCAAGGAAGCTTCTCACCCCTTTGAGGTTTGAAGGTGGGGGTAATTGCTCAATCACTTCCACCTTTGCTCTATCAACTTGGATACCCTTTTCCGAGATAAGATGACCAAGAACTACCCCTTTATTTACCATGAAGTGGCATTTCTCCCAATTCAAAACAAGACTCACTTCTTCGCATTTTTCCAACACCAAGGACAAGTTATGCAAGCACAAATCAAAGTTTTTCCCATACACACTAAAATCATCCGTAAAAACTTCCATGATAGATTCAATGTAATCGGAAAAAATACTCATCATGAATCGTTGGAATGTAGCCGGGGCATTGCAAAGACCGAATGAGATTCTCCTATAGGCAAAAGTGCCATAAGGGCATGTAAATGTAGTCTTAGATTGGTCAATTAGGTCGATTGGGATTTGGAAGAATCCCGAGTATCCATCTAAATAGCAAAAATACTTGTTTGAGGCAAGTCTTTCTAGGAGTTGATCAATGAAAGGAAGTGGGAAATGATCCTTTCTTGTTGAGGCATTCAACCTCCTATAATCTATGCACATTCTCCATCCCGTCACTACCCTAGTAGGCACTAGTTCATCTTTATCATTTTTCACTACCGTGGTGCCACCTTTCTTTGACACCACTTGCACGGGGCTAACCCAATCGGAGTAAGAGATTGGGTAGATGATCCAGGCATCAAGTAGCTTCATGACTTCACCTTTGACTACCTCTTGCAAGGTGGGGTTTAGTCTTATTTGGGGTTGCCTTCTAGGCACATGATCTGATCATCTTGCATGTGAATTCTATGCATACACAATTCGGGGCTAACCCTCTTCAAATCATCCAAGCTATAACCAATAGCTCTCTTATGTTTCTCAAAACACACAAAAATGCATTTAATTGATTATCATCAAGGTTAGCATTTACGATCACAGGTTTGCACTTCGACTCATGAAGATAAACATATGCTAAGTTAGAAGGAAGGGGTTTAAGAGAAGGAGCTTGTACCTCTACCGCAATATCTACCGCACAAGAGGTTTGGATGATAAACTCGAGTCTTAAACGTTGTTGTTCATCAAGCTCTTCTCCTTCCAAAGTTGCTTCAAGTAAGTCGAACTCAAACCCATGTAGCTCCTCCATGATATCCCTTGGCTCCAAAGTCAAGATAGCCTCCAAAGGGTCCCTCATAAAGAAGCTAGGTGTAACTTCTTCAACAAAGGCATCGATGATATCAATGAAATAACAAGATTCTTCAAGATTTGGAGCTTTCATGGCATTTTGCAAGTTGAATGTAATTTTCTCATCTCCCACCTCAAGAGTTAGCCTCCCGTGTTTCACATCCATCACCGCTCTGGCGGTGTGCAAGAATGGCCTCCCGAGAATAATGGGGATTTGAGAATCCTCCGCCATATAAAGAACTATGAAGTCCACCGGAATGAAAAACTTCCCAATTCTAACCGGGACATCCTCCAATACACCCAAAGGTTGCTTTGTAGATCGGTCCGCCATTTGGAGTGTGATGTTTGTGCATTTAAGTTCCCCCATGCCAAGTTTCTCACAAACGGAATATGGCATCACACTCACACTAGCTCCTAAATCACACAAGGCCTTGTCAATTGTTATGTTGCCTATGATGCATGGGATGGAGAAACTACCCGGATCTTTCAACTTTGGAGGGGTTGGGTTTTGTAGAAACGCACTACACTCACCGGTGAATGCCACGGTTTTAACTCCATTCAAGGACTTCTTCCTTGTAAGGATGTCTTTCATGAATTTTGCATAGGCGGGGATTTGAGTGATGAGGTCGGTAAATGGAATGGAGACCTCCAAATTCTTGACAATATCCATGAATTTGCCTAATTGCTTGTCAAGCTTTGTTTTGGCTTGTCTAGAAGGAAAAGGTAGCCTTATCACAATAGGCTCCTCGACCTTCTTGTTCGTTGTTACCACATCATCATTCTTTTCGACAACAACTTGCTCACTTGAAGAGCACTCTTCCTCCTTGTCATCCATCTCAACAACTTCATTTTCAATTGGTCCACCATCTTCCACTTTGTCTCCCTCACCATTATCATCTTCAATTGGCATTCTTGGTCCCTCATAACTCTTTCCACACCTCAAATGTATGGCATTGGCGGTTTCATTTCTAGGTGGGTTACCTTGAGGAGGTAATTGACCCTTTCCCCTAGAGGAACTCCCCGAGGCTATTTGGGTCACTTGAGTTTCAAGCATTTTATTGTGGGCAAGGATGTTATTGATGATAATATCTTTGGCTTGGTTGTCTTTTTGCCATTGGAGAATCGCTTTGTGAATGTCCAAGTTTGGATCCCCAACTTGTGGTTGCATGGGAGGTAGATTTTGTGGTGGTGGGTTGTATTGATTTTGGTTGTATTGTGGTTGATTTTAGGAAGGTTGGTTTTGATTGTATTGTGGTCTTTGAAAGTTTTGTTGATTGTTTCTCATGGGTGGGGCAACATATGGTTGTGGTTGAGGGTTTTGGACATTTTGGCTTTTGTATAAGATATTTGGGTGGTTCTTTGTGTTCTCATTGTAAAAGTTGGAGTAGGGGGTTCCTTGCCTATAAGATTGAAAGGCATTCACTTGTTCCACGGATCCTCTACATTCTTGAGGATCATGACCAAATGTTCCACAACATTCACAAACCCCTTGGGGTAAGCTTGGTGCCATCACCATAGCATTCACTTGTTGCATAGGTTGTTGGGTTAATGAGCTTTGAGCTTGTTGGAATAGAGCCGTTTGTTGGTCCATTTTGAGGTTCATTGCTTCCATATAAGAGCTAAGTTGAGCTTCAAAGTCGGCTCCCATTTGGGTGACGGAGCTCACCTCATGCTTTCCCCTAGGAGTTTGCCTTGGCCTACTAAATTGTGAGTTATGGGCCGCCATCTCCTCTATTCTTGCCTAAGTTTGAGCATCATCTACTTCTGTGAACCTTCCATTTGATCCCATATTCAAGATCCCTCTAGCATCTTCATAAAGTCCATTCCAAAATTGTTGTACCAAGAACCACTCACTCAAACCATGGTGAGGGCAAGATCGAATGATCTTCTTGAATCGGTCCCAAGCTTCATAGAGTGACTCTTCATCCCTTTTCTTGAAGCCGGTTATCTTAGCTCTCAACATATTTGTATTTTCCGGTGGATAGAACTTTTGATAAAAAGTTAGAGCTAGCTTCTTCCATGAGACAATACCTAGAGCAACCTTGTCAAGACTCTTCAATCATCGTTTTGCCACTCCAATAAGAGAGAAAGGAAACAAAACCCATCGAATTTGTTCTTGAGTCACTCCCGTTTGAGAAACGGCATCACAATAATCACAAAAAGTCTTCATGTGTATATGAGGGTCTTCACTTGGCATACCTCCAAATTGGTTCCTCTCCACCAATTGGATAAAAGCGGTTTTAGCAATGAAATTTCCGGTTAGATTTTGTGGTACGGGGGTGGTGTTTGGAAGAGTATATTCCGCGGGAATGGAGTGAGATGAGAATTTAGGCATTCTTAGGAGAGTGGGTGGTTGGATGGGAAGTGGGATGGTTGGTGGGATTCCAAAAGGATTCACAAATTCCGCGATCGGCACAAGACCCTCCCAATTCTCTACCCTTGGATGCTCAATTTCTACCTCGTTACTTTCCCGGATTTCCCTTTCTTCAATCAAAGGTAAAGGCTCCTCCGTTGTAGTAATCGGATTCGAAGAAGAGCTTCTATTTGCGGTTTTGAAGACTTTGCGAAGTCTCCTAAAGGTCCTTTCGATCTCGGGATCGATTGGAGGTTGATCCTTTGGGGGAGCTCGCTTGGGCATACAAGAAAACTAAATGTAAACGGTGAGAATGCCTCGAGAAACTAGGTTTCTCAAGACAAGAGGCAAAAAAACTAAGCAAACTAAAAACAATCAAATTAAACATACACCGTCCCCGAAAACGACGCCATTTTGATGTAGGAAATAAGTGGTGTAGTAAGAGTGTCGATCTCAAGGACGGTTGGTGTCTAGAAATGATCAAATAGTCTACTAAGTCTCTTGCAAAGTGACAATGCAAATTGGGTTTGGATTTGTTGACTAAACTAAATAACAATAGTTAAAAGCAAACAAAAGCAACAAATTGAATCTAAAACGAGAAAGATTGGATTTTTATCAAATAAGAGGGAAAACTAGGGTGAGTGGGTTCATATGGGTAGTAAAGTCGAGTGGAAGAGCCGGGTCTAATAGTTGAAATGTCATCTAGTCTAGGAAAGTGAATTGAGGCTTTCGTTCTTACAATTCCTCCTCAAACCGACTCTAACTAGCTATCGCGTCACTAGAAACGGCTTGCCAAACTAGCGGTTCTACGAAAAAACCACGACTTTCGATCTTATGGTATTCGAAACAAATGAAAGAATCATGCAAACTCAAGTAGGCATTTCATCAAACATGTTATAAGCATAGCATGGAGACAAGACAATAATCAACTATTAACCCCAATAAGAACACATTAACTCATACTAGAACCCATAATCCCCCACATAACCCTAGCAAGATTACTACTCACTCATATTAAAAGGAAATTCAATATTAACTAAGGATTTCAAAAGGAAATCAACAACAATAAACATTTTCTAATTAACAATTAATAGATAACAAGAATTGAAATGAAAACTTAATTAAAGACAAGATTAAGTAAAGGAATTATAAAAACTTGGAAAAAGATGAGAACTTTGATATAATAACCAAGATTTTGTCACAAATCTTTGAATATAAACCAAGTTCCAACACTAAACCAAATCGAAATTACTAATTAACCGACTAATTTACTTAATTATGGAAGATTAATAAAAGATTAATTACTAATTCTATGAGAGTTTCAGATCTAGGGTTTCGTGCCCTCTGATTACATAAGAGGGTCTATTTATAGGTTTACAAAATGGAGGAAGATGGGCTTCGAAAGAATTCATGGACTCGTAAAGTCACGACCGTGAAATAGGTTTCACGGTCGTGAAACACGTCTCACGACCGTGAAACACATCTCACCACCGCGAAACTCCAAGTCACGGTCGTGAGATTAGTGGCAGAGCAAGGTCTTCTTTCAAGAACAAATCACGACCGTGAAACAAGTTTCACGACCGTGACTTAGCTTTCACGGCCGTGAAATGAGTTTCACGGTCGTGAGCTAAAATGCTTGAATAAACCAACTTCTTGGAAAGGCATCTCACGACCGTGAGATGCCTTTCACGCCCGTGAAATCTTTCTTGTCCCTCTTCCTTTGCTTGACTTCGTTACTTCCTTCCTTGCTTCGCTTGCCTTGACTCGGGAGGGCTTTGCCGCATCGAGTAGGGCCCCCAAGGGTATGTGGGGCCCCCAAGGTATGTCGTGGGTCCTCCGAGTGATTCACCTTATTCTTTGTCGATCAAAACTAGGTAGAAATTGCCTTAAATGACGGTTTACCTACAAAAACACGATAAAAGCGAGAAATATGCTAGAAGAAGGTAAAACACGTAGAAACGCTCTTAGGGAGCGTTAAAGGCAAGCAAAAAGAGACAAAAAGTGTTTAAAATGTAGGGTGAAATGACACTATATCAAATCTCCCCAAACCAAACCCTTACTCGTCCCGAGTAAGGATGAACAATAGTCAAGACCCTTAATTAACTACGCTAATCCTAACCGATACAAGGCAATTAATGGGCCTTGCTCCGTCCCTTCAACTCGCAACAAGGTATCCATGAGGTAGGATCCCTTCTTGCAAGGCAAGTGGAGTCTTGCCAAAACTCCGATGCATTCTAGGCAATGAAGCACACAAAACATATGAGAATGCATCTATAAAAGCAAGTGGCAACATGCCTCCTCCATGTGCCGGGATTCATCTAAAATGGAAAAATTTCAAGCATGCAAATTCCTATGTACTTACTAGTTTTACAAAGAACTAGGCCTAGAAAGATAGAAATAAATCACCTCTTTATTGTGTAAAATTAGTATATTCGTTCACGTTCACTAGAAAACTTTGTCAAGGGTGATAAGGCGGGATGGAAAGTGAGGGCCCCATGGTGTTAGAAGACACTGCAGGATCGGAATTCCGCCTCTCACCTAAGTGAAAGGAAGGGTCGTCCCCTCTTAGCCAAGTAATGTAGGAGTAATCATCAAAAAGGTAAGGAAACAAGATGTTTGAGTTCCTATTTGATTTCTTTTTTTTTTTCTTTTTGTTTTTGATATTGAACAATGGTCCAGAAATGAGTGGATACTTGATTCTGGTTGTAGTTTTCACATGTCACCTAGTAAAGACTTGTTTTCCACCTACAAACTTGTAGATGGTGGTCTTGTTTTGATGGGCAATGATGCTCAATGTAAAGTTGTTGGTGAAGGTACAGTTACAATTAAAACACCTGATGGTGTTACCAGAATCTTAACAGATGTCAGACACGTCCCTGATTTAAAACGGAATCTCATTTCGTTAGGCACTCTTGAATCACTTGGGTGTAAGTATTCAGCCAGAGGTGGAGTCTTAAAAGTGTCCAAATGTGCTCTTGTATTTTTAAAGGCAAATCGATCTGGTAGCTTGTATGTGTTGTAGGGTTCAACTGTTTCAGGTTCCGCAGCAAGTGTCTCATCCACTGATAGCACCAAATTGTGGCATATGAGATTGGGCTACATGAGTGAGAAGGGATTGCGCGTCCTCAATAATAAAAGGACTCATCGGAAGCCATTGTACTGGTAAGGTCTATTTCTGCGAACATTGTGGTTTTGGTAAGCAGAAAAGAGTAAGCTTCTCAAAGGGAGTTCATAGAACCAAAGGTACATTGGATTACATCCATTCCGATCTTTGGGGTCCCTCTCGAGTTCCTTCAAAAGGAGGATGTTTTTATATGTTGACCATTATTGATGATTTCTCAAGAACGCTCTGGGTTTATTTCCTTAAAACTAAGACTGAAGTTTTTTCCACTTTCAAAGAGTGGAAAGTCTTGATTGAGAACCAGGCTGGTAAGAAGATTAAAAGATTGAGAACTGACAATGGTCTTGAATTCTTTTCAAATGAATGCAATCGATTCTGCAAAAAGGAAGGTATTGCCAGACATCACACCATTCCAGGTACTCCTTAGCAAAATGGAGTCGCAGAACGTATGAACAGAACTATTTTGGAGAGAGTTCGCTGCATGCTCTCTCATTCTGGCATGGGAAAAGAGTTTTGGGCTGAAGCGGCTAGCACTGCGTGCTATTTGATCAACCTCTCCCCAAACAGATCGCTAGACGACGATATTCTAGAAGAAGTTTGGTCAAGTAAACCTGTTGATTATTCAAATCTCAGAATATTTGGTTGTCCTGTGTATTCTCATGTAAATGAGGGAAAATTGGATCCTCGTGCTAAAAAATGCATCATTTTTTTAGGTTATGGCTTATGGGTTAAAGGGTACCGTTTATATAACCCTGAGTCTCGAAAAACCTTTCATAATAGATGATACGTGTATTTTATATAGACTTTCTAGTCCATTTATTGCACGCATTTCTATGTCATTTAGGTGATATTATATCGCCATATGCCCCTATTTGGCTACTTTGTACTTTCATTACTATTTTGTAGGTACAAGCTGCATAGTAGCAGAAACCGAGCCGAAACAGTCCACTTTGCATGCATTTAGGAGAATGGAAGGAACGGAACAGAAGCTCTTGCATGGGAAAGCGTGAAACCGCTCGCAATCAAGTCCAAAGCCATGTCCAACACTGTACGATAGGCCAAAAGACCTCGATCGATTATATATTTGGTCGATCGAGGAGCTTTGAAGAGAAAAGACCTCGATCGAGCTGTCCCGTGCTCGATCGAGTGATAGCTGCTGAAAAAATAATGAGAAAAATAATTGGCTGAAGTTTCTGTTATCTACACTTCCTATGCGCATCATTATTTTGTCGAGGTGTTATATGGGATTCGTGTTGTATATGCCTATATTGGTTAAGGCATCAAGCTTAATTTTGATAATTGGAAGAATGAAACGAGTTATATTGCGGTCTTGTTAGGAACTAGCTTGGCTTTTTACCCTCACATTTCCATTAATTGTTTTAACCTTTCTTACCAATTAGCCTCACATTTCCATATTTTTGCAAATGTTCAGCACTTGATTGTCCTTGAACGGTGGTATGTGTGTGTACGGTGCTTGAATCATCTTTCATATTAGTTAGCAATGCATGTTGTGTCGGTCGTAGTCTAGGTGAGTGACTATATTTTATTCTCTCTTTATTATACATATTTACTTACCATTTGCTTGTTGAGAGAAGAGTGACCCGTGAGAGTTCGAATTTGGTTGAGTCTTGCAAGGTCGAAAGTCTAATTTATTTCCAAGATTGTATAAATTCGTTCACTTTCGTATTAAGCTTTGTAGCGATTGAATGAGTGCATTGAACGGGTTAACATTGACTTGTAGCTAGCTCTGAGACTTACTTCATTCCCTTAGGTTTATTTTGTTCCATATAGCTGCATTTAGTTTGCTTGAGGACAAGCAAAGGTTTAGTTTGGGGAAGTTTGATGCGAGTATTTTATATAGACTTTCTAATCCATTTATTGCACGCATTTCTATGTCATTTAGGTGATATTATATCGCCATATGCCCCTATTTGGCTACTTTGTACTTTCATTACCATTTTGTAGGTACAAGCTGCATAGTAGCAGAAACCGAGCCGAAACAGTCCACTTTGCATTCCTTTCCCCTAGAGAAACTCCCCGAGGCTATTTGGGTCACTTGAGTTTCAAGCATTTTATTGTGGGCAAGGATGTTATTGATGATAATATCTTTGGCTTGGTTGTCTTTTTGCCATTGGAGAATCGCTTTGTGAATGTCCAAGTTTGGATCCCCAACTTGTGGTTGCATGGGAGGTTGATTTTGTGGTGGTGGGTTGTATTGGTTTTGGGTGTATTGTGGTTGATTGTAGGAAGGTTGGTTTTGATTGTATTGTGGTCTTAGAAAGTTTTGTTGATTGTCTCTCATGGGTGGGGCAACATATGGTTGTGGTTGAGGGTTTTGGACATTTTGGCTTTTGTATGAGATATTTGGGTGGTTCTTTGTGTTCTCATTGTAAAAGTTGGAGTAGGGGGTTCCTTGCCTATAAGATTGAAAGGCATTCACTTGTTCCACGGATCCTCTACATTCTTGAGGATCATGACCAAATGTTCCACAACATTCACAAACCCCTTGGGGTAAGCTTGGTGCCATCACCATAGCATTCACTTGTTGCATAGGTTGTTGGGTTAATGAGCTTTGAGCTTGTTGGAATAGAGCCGTTTGTTGGTCCTTTTTGAGGTTCATTGCTTCCATATAAGAGCTAAGTTGAGCTTCAAAGTCGGCTCCCATTTGGGTGACGGAGCTCACCTCATGCTTTCCTCTAGGAGTTTGCCTTGGCCTACTAAATTGTGAGTTATGGGCCGCCATCTACTCTATTCTTGCCTAAGTTTGAGCATCATCTAATTCCGTGAACCTTCCATTTGATCCCATATTCAAGATCCCTCTAGCATCTTCATAAAGTCCATTCCAAAATTTTTGTACCAAGAACCACTCACTCAAACCATGGTGAGGGCAAGATCGAATGATCTCCTTGAATCGGTCCCAAGCTTCATAGAGTGACTCTTCATCCCTTTTCTTGAAGCCGGTTATCTTAGCTCTCAACATATTTGTCTTTTCCGGTGGATAGAACTTTTGATAAAAAGCTAGAGCTAGCTTCTTCCATGAGTCAATACCTAGAGCAACCTTGTCAAGACTCTTCAACCATCGTTTTGCCGCTCCAATAAGAGAGAAAGGAAACAAAACCCATCGGATTTGTTCTTGAGTCACTCCCGTTTGAGAAACGGCATCACAATAATCACAAAAAGTCTCCATGTGTAGATGAGGGTCTTCACTTGGCATACCTCCAAATTGGTTCCTCTCCACCAATTGGATAAAAGCGGTTTTAGCAATGAAATTTACGGTTAGATTTTGTGGTACGGGGGTGGTGTTTGGAAGAGTATCTTCTGTGGGAATGGAGTGAGATGAGAATTTAGGCATTCTTAGGAGAGTGGGTGGTTGGATGGGAAGTGGGATGGTTGGTGGGATTCCAAAAGGATTCACAAATTCCGCGATCGGCACAAGACCCTCCCAATTCTCTACCCTTGGATGCTCAATTTCTACCTCGTTACTTTCCCGGATTTCCCTTTCTTCAATCAAAGGTAGAGGCTCCTCCGTTGTAGTAATCGGATTCGAAGAAGAGCTTCTATTTACGGTTTTGAAGACTTTGCGAAGTCTCCTAAAGGTTCTTTCGATCTCGGGATCGATTGGAGGTTGATCCTTTGGGGGAGCTCGCCTGGGCATACAAGAAAACTAAATGTAAACGGTGAGAATGCCTCGAGAAACTAGGTTTCTCAAGACAAGAGGCAAAAAAACTAAGCAAACTAAAAACAATCAAATTAAACATACACCGTCCCCGAAAACGACGCCATTTTGATGTAGGAAATAAGTGGTGTAGTAAGAGTGTCGATCTCAAGGACGGTTGGTGTCTAGAAATGATCAAATAGTCTACTAAGTCTCTTGCAAAGTGACAATGCAAATTGGGTTTGGATTTGTTGACTAAACTAAATAACAATAGTTAAAAGCAAACAAAAGCAACAAATTGAATCTAAAACGAGAAAGATTGGATTTTTATCAAATAAGAGGGAAAACTAGGGTGAGTGGGTTCATATGGGTAGTAAAGTCGAGTGGAAGAGCCGGGTCTAATAGTTGAAATGTCATCTAGTCTAGGAAAGTGAATTGAGGCTTTCGTTCTTACAATTCCTCCTCAAACCGACTCTAACTAGCTATCGCGTCACTAGAAACGGCTTGCCAAACTAGCGGTTCTACGAAAAAACCACGACTTTCGATCTTATGGTATTCGAAACAAATGAAAGAATCATGCAAACTCAAGTAGGCATTTCATCAAACATGTTATAAGCATAGCATGGAGACAAGACAATAATCAACTATTAACCCCAATAAGAACACATTAACTCATACTAGAACCCATAATCCCCCACATAACCCTAGCAAGATTACTACTCACTCATATTAAAAGGAAATTCAATATTAACTAAGGATTTCAAAAGGAAATCAACAACAATAAACATTTTCTAATTAACAATTAATAGATAACAAGAATTGAAATGAAAACTTAATTAAAGACAAGATTAAGTAAAGGAATTATAAAAACTTGGAAAAAGATGAGAACTTTGATATAATAACCAAGATTTTGTCACAAATCTTTGAATATAAACCAAGTTCCAACACTAAACCAAATCGAAATTACTAATTAACCGACTAATTTACTTAATTATGGAAGATTAATAAAAGATTAATTACTAATTCTATGAGAGTTTCAGATCTAGGGTTTCGTGCCCTCTGATTACATAAGAGGGTCTATTTATAGGTTTACAAAATGGAGGAAGATGGGCTTCGAAAGAATTCATGGACTCGTAAAGTCACGACCGTGAAATAGGTTTCACGGTCGTGAAACACGTCTCACGACCGTGAAACACATCTCACCACCGCGAAACTCCAAGTCACGGTCGTGAGATTAGTGGCAGAGCAAGGTCTTCTTTCAAGAACAAATCACGACCGTGAAACAAGTTTCACGACCGTGACTTAGCTTTCACGGCCGTGAAATGAGTTTCACGGTCGTGAGCTAAAATGCTTGAATAAACCAACTTCTTGGAAAGGCATCTCACGACCGTGAGATGCCTTTCACGCCCGTGAAATCTTTCTTGTCCCTCTTCCTTTGCTTGACTTCGTTACTTCCTTCCCGGCTTCGCTTGCCTTGACTCGGGAGGGCTTTGCCGCATCGAGTAGGGCCCCCAAGGGTATGTGGGGCCCCCAAGGTATGTCGTGGGTCCTCCGAGTGATTCACCTTATTCTTTGTCGATCAAAACTAGGTAGAAATTGCCTTAAATGACGGTTTACCTACAAAAACACGATAAAAGCGAGAAATATGCTAGAAGAAGGTAAAACACGTAGAAACGCTCTTAGGGAGCGTTAAAGGCAAGCAAAACGAGACAAAAAGTGTTTAAAATGTAGGGTGAAATGACACTATATCAAATCTCCCCAAACCAAACCCTTACTCGTCCCGAGTAAGGATGAACAATAGTCAAGACCCTTAATTAACTACGCTAATCCTAACCGATACAAGGCAATTAATGGGCCTTGCTCCGTCCCTTCAACTCGCAACAAGGTATCCATGAGGTAGGATCCCTTCTTGCAAGGCAAGTGGAGTCTTGCCAAAACTCCGATGCATTCTAGGCAATGAAGCACACAAAACATATGAGAATGCATCTATAAAAGCAAGTGGCAACATGCCTCCTCCATGTGCCGGGATTCATCTAAAATGGAAAAATTTCAAGCATGCAAATTTCTATGTACTTACTAGTTTTACAAAGAACTAGGCCTAGAAAGATAGAAATAAATCACCTCTTTATTGTGTAAAATTAGTATATTCGTTCACGTTCACTATAAAACTTTGTCAAGGGTGATAAGGCGGGATGGAAAGTGAGGGCCCCATGGTGTTAGAAGACACTGTAGGATCGGAATTCCGCCTCTCACCTAAGTGAAAGGAAGGGTCGTCCCCTCTTAGCCAAGTAATGTAGGAGTAATCATAAAAAAGGTAAGGAAACAAGATGTTTGAGTTCCTATTTGATTTCTTTTTTTTTTCTTTTTGTTTTTGATATTGAACAATGGTCCAGAAATGAGTGGATACTTGATTCTGGTTGTAGTTTTCACATGTCACCTAATAAAGACTTGTTTTCCACCTACAAACTTGTAGATGGTGGTCTTGTTTTGATGGGCAATGATGCTCAATGTAAAGTTGTTGGTGAAGGTACAGTTACAATTAAAACACCTGATGGTGTTACCAGAATCTTAACAGATGTCAGACACGTCCCTGATTTAAAACGGAATCTCATTTCGTTAGGCACTCTTGAATCACTTGGGTGTAAGTATTCAGCCAGAGGTGGAGTCTTAAAAGTGTCCAAATGTGCTCTTGTATTTTTAAAGGCAAATCGATCTGGTAGCTTGTATGTGTTGTAGGGTTCAACTGTTTCAGGTTCCGCAGCAAGTGTCTCATCCACTGATAGCACCAAATTGTGGCATATGAGATTGGGCCACATGAGTGAGAAGGGATTGCGCGTCCTCAATAATAAAAGGACTCATCGGAAGCCATTGTACTGGTAAGGTCTATTTCTGCGAACATTGTGGTTTTGGTAAGCAGAAAAGGGTAAGCTTCTCAAAGGGAGTTCATAGAACCAAAGGTACATTGGATTACATCCATTCCGATCTTTGGGGTCCCTCTCGAGTTCCTTCAAAAGGAGGATGTTTTTATATGTTGACCATTATTGATGATTTCTCAAGAACGCTCTGGGTTTATTTCCTTAAAACTAAGACTGAAGTTTTTTCCACTTTCAAAGAGTGGAAAGTCTTGATTGAGAACCAGACTGGTAAGAAGATTAAAAGATTGAGAACTGACAATGGTCTTGAATTCTTTTCAAATGAATGCAATCGATTCTGCAAAAAGGAAGGTATTGCCAGACATCACACCATTCCAGGTACTCCTTAGCAAAATGGAGTCGCAGAACGTATGAACAGAACTATTTTGGAGAGAGTTCGCTGCATGCTCTCTCATTCTGGCATGGGAAAAGAGTTTTGGGCTGAAGCGGCTAGCACTGCGTGCTATTTGATCAACCTCTCCCCAAACAGATCGCTAGACGACGATATTCTAGAAGAAGTTTGGTCAAGTAAACCTGTTGATTATTCAAATCTCAGAATATTTGGTTGTCCTGTGTATTCTCATGTAAATGAGGGAAAATTGGATCCTCGTGCTAAAAAATGCATCATTTTTTTAGGTTATGGCTTATGGGTTAAAGGGTACCGTTTATATAACCCTGAGTCTCGAAAAACCTTTCATAATAGATGATACGTGTATTTTATATAGACTTTCTAGTCCATTTATTGCACGTATTTCTATGTCATTTAGGTGATATTATATCGCCATATGCCCCTATTTGGCTACTTTGTACTTTCATTACTATTTTGTAGGTACAAGCTGCATAGTAGCAGAAACCGAGCCGAAACAGTCCACTTTGCATGCATTTAGGAGAATGAAAGGAACGGAACAGAAGCTCTTGCATGGGAAAGCGTGAAACCGCTCGCAATCAAGTCCAAAGCCATGTTCAACACTGCACGATAGGCCAAAAGACCTCGATCGATTATATATTTGGTCGATCGAGGAGCTTTGAAGAGAAAAGACCTCGATCGAGCTGTGCTGTGCTCGATCGAGTGATAGCTGCTGAAAAGATGCTCGATCGAGTAGAATTGTTACTCGATCGAGTGATTTCCTAGAATAAAGTCCTTGATTGAGTGGTATTTTACCTCGATCGAGTAGAATCTATCATGGGCCTTAAGTCCATAGCTTAATTATGGTTTAAGAGTCGTGTTTTGCATTATATAAACTCTTATTCGTCGTCATTAGGATAATTCGGAGTCAGTAGGACTCAGAACCATTAGGATTCGGAATCATTAGCATTAATCTTTCATTAGTTTCTGAACTTTTAATCTTTGGTTTACATTCGGGTTCATCGACGTGGATTGTTCTTTACGCCGGATTTGCTAAGATTGTAAACTACTTTCTCTCTTTACTTCTTAACCTTAGTCTTAATTACCGTTTACTCTCTTTAATTACTGCGTTGTTATTGTCTATGCTTGTTAATTACGATTTTATTATGTCTAAAGTCTTATGTTCAATCGTCTTTGTTAGCATCGTTAATAACATGAGTAGCTAATTCTCTTGTATGTTGGGATGAGGGAAACTGTAGTAGAGGCATGTTAGGATAGATTATTTTAGTTCGTCTTGAATATGAGAATCAGTCTAAGCAATTTAATTGAGGTTTAGTCGAATGAGTGCACGCAGGAGACTAGGCTAGGTTGTTAACCCCGACCTGGATCGAGAGATTGGAAGGGAAGGCTTGCTTAGAATTGATAGGTGACTCCTAAGAGGACGAGAGTTAATTAGGAAAATCCCTAGGGCGGTTTGAGACCTAGAGGAGAAAACCGTTGCTCTTCTCATTGATAGATTAACTGACTTAGTTGACCCGTAGATGCCGATATTGCAGTGGACCGAATCCTAGCATATTTCTCTCTTTTATCTGATTTACTTCTTATTAATTTCTGTCTTTATTTATCTTCCTTTAATCTCACTTAGTTTAGTTAAAACCAATTCAAAACCCCCCAGATTGTTACTTGCAGATCTAGATTTCAGTTAGTTAATTTCCTCCCTGTGGAGATCGACCCTACTTCCGCTATCTTCTTAGTTAGTAGGCTTAGGTTTTATTTTCTGTGTATAACGACCACATCAATAGAAATGTTACCTTTCATTAGAATGCTTTGATATCTTCTGGAAGAGATATTGATGCTTCCCCTACTGGTACATATACAAATGATACAGAGAGTACCGTAGAGAAGGTGGAGTTTGAGGTCGCAGCCAAGAATACTCGGGAAGAAGATGTCCCAACTTCCTACCCTCCATCAAATTCCAATGATGAAACCGTTACCACCGACCAAATAAGTCCACGACAACAACAGCAACATCAACCTCTACGACGAGGTTTACCACAACCGTGGTCTATGGCTCGAAATATTCCTGAACAGAGACCAAGAAAATCGACTCAAAGATACGTTGGCCAAAGTGCTAATATTGCTTATGCTTTGGCCGCTGCACAAAAAATTGATGATTGTGATGAGCCCAAAAGTTATTTTGAGGCTACCTCCAATAGAGATTCAACACAATGGGTTGCAACTATGCAAGAAGAGATCGAGAGTCTTCATAAGAATGAAACATGGGATCGGGTGAAGTTACCATATGGTAAGAGAGCTATCAGTTGCAAGTGGATCTTTAAGAGAAAGGAAGGCATTCCAGGTGTTGAGAATGCAAGGTACAAAGCAAGGTTTGTCGTCAGAGGTTTTGATCAACAGGAAGACATTGATTTCAATGAGGTATTTTCTCCTGTTGTTCGTCACACCTCAATTCGTATATTACTTGCTCTAGCTGCTTTGCACGATTTAGAGTTGGAGCAGTTAGATGTCAAAACTGCTTTTCTTCATGGTAATCTTGAAGAGGAAATATACATCCATCAACCCGCGGGTTTTGTTGTCCCTGGTAAAGAGGACTATGTTTGCCGTTTGAGAAAGTCTCTTTATGGTCTTAAGCAGTCTCCAAGACAGTGGTACAAAAGGTTTAATTCCTTCATGGTTGGGCATGGCTACTCAAGAGGTAATTATGATAATTGTGTTTATTTTCTGAAGACGACAGATGGTCTTTCATGTACTTGCACTAGTACAGAAATGACATTTGGCTACGGTTAAAAAAGACTTTTGGCTACCGTTACTCAACCGTAGTAAATCGAGGCGTTGCCTTAGATCAAGTACCTTTGGCTACGGTTAGAGGCCGTAGCCTAAAGTGACTTTTGGCTACGATTATGTTTGATAACCGTAGCCTAAAGTGACCTTTGGCTACGGCTATTAAGTTTAAACCATAGCCATAAGTTATTAAATGGCTACGGTTCTCTTTTAACAACCGTAGCCATTTCTCAATAAAAAATTTAAAAAAAAATTTCTAGTAATATATTTTTTACTGGTAAATACAAATTAAATCATTTTATTAAGATGATAAATAATTACAAAACCTCTAATATTTAACATACAATTGTCTTTACAAACCAACACTAATTATCAAAGCTAAACAAATATCGAATGAGTTGGGTTTCCCCCTTTTAAACATGTCGAGGGAGCTTCCTGAAAAACTCAACAGTAAGGTAATCACACTCCATATCAACAAGCTGCAAAGTTGCTTCCATGCTTTCATCTCGTATTCTCTCTGAGGACTTAGTTGCGACATTGGAAGCTTCTACACGAATGGTAGGATATTGTGTAACTTCATGCGCCAGAAAAAGCATTTGTCAGTATATACGTGACTCTGGTAACTTAACAATGCTTACTTTTTTTTTCTAAATCAACTTCAAAGGGAAATGGTTCAAGGTTATGATCGAACCGGCAGGGTCGAAACGAATATGTAACTCCAAATATTGTTCCCAGTGCTTTAGATTTTACAATTTTCAGTCATTCAATAACAAAGAGCTAATGTTAATGAACAAAGAGTGTATATGAATCCTTAAACATTAATAAGAACAAATAAAAAGAGAAGAAGTACCAAGATAATCGCGTATTCGTTAGGGACCGACACACAAGTTGAAAGAACGTCACTTGCGGCTCCTAAAAATAGGTTATTTGAGGCGCTTTTGGCACAACATCAAATAGAAGAGCCGCAAATAAGAAACTCATTTGTGGCGTTTCTTTGCCGCCGCAAATAAAGGCTCTCTTTGCCATATTACATGTCTCGAAGACAAGGAACTATATTCAATTAAATCATCAGAACTATAATCAATTTGCAACATTACACGTCTCAAAGACAAGGAAAGAAATAAAATATACCTTACTTTTAAGAGTTGCGACTCTTTGATGATATTCCATATTAGACATACATAAAAGGAAAGCAATACAAGTGTGTTGTGTTCCTATGTCCTGAAAAACAAAAACATATTAATATTACTAGTGATCAATTTTTACTTGTCATTAGTTCATTACCAATCTTTTGACATTAGTATATATATCATTAAGTTAACTGAAAAAATTGCTCAACTTACAAGGTATATCAATCATACGAGCTACAGAGTGTGAACAAATGAGGCAAATGCAATCACACAATGACCTCACATTGATCACATAATCACAACATTAGCATATTAATTAGGAAATGTAAAAGCACTAAAAAAGTTGAAGTAAGAGAGACACAGGGTGTGTATGTAAATGTACCTTACTTATACGACCAGCATGGTTTTTAAGAAGGTTCTGCACTATAACTCAGTTAGTAGGGGATGTTATTGAGTCTTTCTTAATACAGCTATTAGTAGTGAGTTCTCATAGCCCCTATTAAATTAATAGTAGAGACTATAACGTGTGTCACTACTAAGAACCGTTAGTAAGGACAATACGATTAGCAAGTAATACCAATTTGTATAAGAGTGAGAGGACAAAACTATAATCAATTGAGCAAGCAAATACAACAAAAAGTGAAAAAGGAGCAACAATTATTGGGAAGTTTGTGTGTTTGCAAGACAGACAATATGTTCCACCCAAACTAAAAGAAAAAAAAAGCAAGCACTTTCATGTCTAGCTTGAGCAGTACTAACAGTAAGAAATCACCAAAATCTAGCACCGTGTCCAAATCAATCAGTTTTAAAAGTAAATTTAATGAATGAGCAGTATTGTATGAGAAAACCAAACTCACGATTAGACTTGGGAAGATACGGGTGTTGTCTAGTAATGTCTCGGAATCAAAGAGCCCCTCCGAGAGGAACGGAGGGTAAACATGAAACAAGTAAAAGAGAGAAAAGACACATGAAAACGTGGATGAATGGCCTATAGGGAAACATATGTGGTAAACCTAGACATGTGTAGTGCTAGTATTATGAACAAGTAAACAACACAATCCCCATTAACGTCCGACAACTAAAAACTCTGAATATTAGCCTTGCATAAGTTCAATATACGGTGTGAAGAGACAAATGACGACATGGGTTTATTCTACTTTCGACTAATTTAATTGAACATCTTTCTCAACAACTGAGATCAATCCCTCCTTTGTATTTGCATAAGGATAAACCTAGAGTACACGTAATATAACGCAAGACATGCGCACAAGAATTGCAATTGTTGATTCAAGAAAGCTTAATCCTAATCCTATGCCAAAGTCAACATCTCATTATCAATCAACAATATGAAAATATACATCACAATTGAAATAATGAACCCAAATCAAGCTCAAGTCATGCAATAAATACCAATTACATTATGAACCGGCAAACTGATCGAACTATCATTATTCATCCAGAACATAAAATTAATTCATTGATCATCAGCCACTACCCTCATCAAAATCAATAATTCAAAGGAAATTATTTAAAGAATCATAAATGCCCAATTCCCTGAACTAAAATATTCGTTTAATATAAGGTTACCCTAAATGCCAAAAAAATACTCACAATAGACAACGAAAATATCCCTGTACTAAAATAAACTCACAATACACATCGAAATAAGCTTAGCTAAATGCAAAAGAAAAACCCTAAATTTGGTATAAAACTAACCGTAAATTAAATTAAGCCAAAGTTAAATTAAATATATGAAATATTTGATTTCCCACAAAAAAATTACCAGATATAATTGGCTAGAATTTTTTAGTATAGCGGTGGTGTAGGTGGCGGCTTGACGTTGAGCTGGCTAATTTCGTGGTGTGGCGTCGTTAGCGTAAATAGGGTAGAGTCCTGGAGCGGGTGGTGAAGATGTGGAGCAGGTGGAGACGTTGTGGTGTTGGCGAAAACCTTGCGTCGTCGGTGGTGATGAGATGTTGATTTTGATCGAGAGGAGGGAGGGAGTAGTGAGAATAGATCGAGAGGAGAGAGTGAGAGGAGGGATGCTAATTGTTCGATATAATATCAAATAAATGGGAATAAGGGATTGTATTTGTGGGCCGTGTGACCCTTGTTTATTATTAATGGCTACGGTCGATCTAGAACCGTTGCCTTTAGTGTTTATAAAATACTTTTGGCTACGGTTCTAAATGTGAACCGTTGCCTTTTATATATTATCTATATATTTGGCTACGGGTCTTCAAAATGACCGTAGCCGTTTCTATTAGGCTACGGTTATTTTCAGCGACCGTAGTCTTTTCTCTTTGCCTAATGTCATTTTTCTACTAGTGTTGTTACTTTATGTCGACGACATGTTGATTGCGGCATGAGATAAGTCTCTTATAAACAAGTTAAAGGCTCAGTTGAACAATGAGTTTGATATGAAGGACTTAGGTCCTGCCAAGAAAATTCTTGGAATGGAGATTAGTAGGGATCGTCAAGCATGGAAACTTGTTCTGTCACAAAAGAAATACATCCTGAATATGATGGGCAAGTTTAATATGCAAGATTGTAAACTTGTTACTACTCCACTTGCTGCTCATTTTAAATTGTCATCTGAACAGTTTCCACAAACAGAAGAAGGTAAAAGGCGCATGTTACATGTTCCTTATTCAAATGCCGTTGGAAGTTTGATGTATGCCATGGTGTGCACTCGGCCAGATTTAGCTTATGTTGTTAGTGTTATTAGTATATTTATGCACAATCTAGGCAAAGAACATTGGGAAGCCATTAAATGGATTCTTCGTTATCTGAAGGGTTCTTCTGATATTGGTTTGATATTTGATCGACAGAGAGCTGATCCCAGAGACATAGTTGGTTATGTTGATGCCGACTATGGTGGTGATTTAGATCGGAGAAGATCACTTTCCGCTTATATCTTTACACTGTGTGGCTCTGCTATTAGTTGGTTTTCTTCATTACAAGCCATTGCGGCGTTGTCAACTACTGAAGCAGAATATATTGCTGCCACTGAAGGGGTGGAAGAAGCTATATGGTTTCAAGGCTTGGTAAGTGAACTTGGGTTACAACAAGACATTCTTGTTGTGTTTTGTGATAGCCAAAGTGTTGTCCACTTAACCAAGAATAGCAAACATCACTCGCAGACCAAGCACATTGATAGACACCACTTTATCAGAGATATTGTTGCTGCAGGAAATCTTACTGTCGAGAAGGTTCATACAACCGAAAATCGTGCAGATATTTAACCAAGCCACTTACAGCAGCTAGTTCGATCATTCTCTTAACTTAGCTGGTGTCATTCACGCCTGACAAGGTGTTCATGGCAAAGAGAGCATTTTTTCATTCAAAATGGCGATCAAGGTGGAGATTTGTTGGACGGTGCTCACCATTTCCACAAGTCAATAATGTTGTGAGCTATACTTGTAGATGCTGCAACCTTTCTTCATTTAGGCCTGCAAACCAATAGTAGAATGGCAGCTCATGTTCTTTGAATATGTGAACAAATGAAGCTTTGCTTTCACACATGCATTTGGTACTATAAATACCCCGTAGCACTTGGCAGAGAAGTGCACCACAACACACTATTTCCTTTCTCTCTTATATCTCTCCTTTCTTATTCTCTATTTCTATATTTCAGGTAGTGTTTAACCAGTAGATAGTATAATATTTGGTCTATTGTCTACTAGCCTTTGAGAAATATTCTTGTACTCCCATTTTATTATAGTGGAATTATTTGGCTCTCTCGCCGGTGGTTTTTTTACCTCTATTTAAAGAGGGGTTTTCCACCTAAAAATCCCGGTGTTATTTTTACCGTCTTTCTTTAATTTCTCTTTTATCTTTAGCTGAATCTATTTGCTTCCGCCGCGCTCTGTACCCCTACACTCTATTTATCACACTTCCATTTGTATTGTGTCTAATAATAAGTAGTTGAGTACTAAACTACCAATGGTAAATGACATGCAGTGTATCTCTATTTAATTAAATGGCATAATGACCACTCTTTGTGGGACTAACGGCGGTTGGACAGAAATTATGTCTCAGGTCCTTAAAGCTAGGCTTGCATATTTTGGGTCCTTATTGCTACATATGAAGATATGGTTGGGTCCTTCAATGAAGCCCCCCACTTGTCTTGCTACTTGCGCTTTGTGAGGGGGATTTGACCCATCGCGTTACAAACTAAACTTATTGATTTAACTAAATGGCATAATGACCACTTTTTGTGGGACTAACGGTGGTTGGAAAGAAATTATGTCTCAGGTCCTTAAAGCTAGGCTTGCATATTTTGGGTCCTTATTGCTACATATGAAGATATGTTGGGTCCTTCAAATGTAGTTTACTCGTAAAAACTACTCCTACTAATCTATAGAAAGTGTAGTGTAGAAAGGGGTCGAACTTTTCAAATCTTCTCGAATCTTATTCCCGAACGTTAATTCCTTTTCTAATATACGTTAATTTTTCCAAATTTTCTGAAATCTTCTAATTCAACTTGCAATTTTTTCAAAGCTTCGAGACTTAAAATGATAAACTGTGACACCCTGCGATTAACATCAAAATAACGACAAACATTGCAACAAAAAGTGCAGCATATTAAAATTTTTAAAAGGAAAACCGCGAATGTTACTAAAGCATATAACCAAAACTAAAGTTTAAGACAATTCTCCTAGGGTTTTATGGAGAGCTCCGTCTAGGGTTTGTCCTTTGGTTTGAGGCTCTCTCTCACGTTCTTAACGTGAGATTAGAGGGTTAGTTTTCGTTCTACCTTTGCTTGTAAGCGAAAAAAATTTGATTGTCGGAGTCAAATAAAGGTGTATTTTGCTTGGCTACCCATATGGTAAGAAAGGACGGTTATGATCTTGTGTCCGGTAACTATTTTAAATCCAAAGACATTCAACTATTTAAGAATAGGTTTCCATTTTCTAATCCTTTGGAATTGCAGCAATTCAAGTCTTTGTATGACGATGACACTCTTCCGCCACACATTTATGATGACAGTGAATTATCCTTCGACCATGAGCAAACTACTAATCACGGCGACGCAGTCGGGGTGCACGGGTCTGACATCCAACATTCTACCACTCCCTCATCTACTGATGATGGTACATCATATGCCTAACCAGGAAGCACACCTACAGGTACTGATGCCGATCCTTGTACGAGTACTGCACAAACGCCTCTTTGGTTCAATCAGATCGGCATGAGAATGTTGTTAATGGCAAAAACAGTGTTAGGGACGCCGAAGTTGAGAATGAAACGGTTATTGATGATCACCTTGGACGGGGTAGGAGAGTTAAGCATGATATGACATCACGATTTTTTTCGATGTACGAATCTTAAAACACATATTAACACGATGTCGGCTCCTCTTCCTTCGGCACCCACATCGCTCTTGTCTCAAGTAATCATTATCCTATAACATGTTACTTGAATTGTACTCCATCCGTCCCGGTCATTTGTTTACCTTTGCTTTTGGCACAATTATTAAGGAAATGGTAGGGCACCATTTGTGGTGGTTCTTGGTGGATGACAAGTGGATAATATTCCTCCCATTGGGTGATCAAATTACTCATAGATTACATTCCTGATATAGAAAGGTAAACAAATGAATAAAACACCATAATATGGAAATGGTAAACAAATGACCGGGACGGAGGGACGGAGTAGTATATTTTCCATTCGCTATTGTAATTTTATTGCAGCTATTTATGCGTTATGAAGCCCACTTCCTTTAAAGATGAAAAAAAAATCCGAATTGGCGACAAGCCATGAAGGAAGAAATTGAGGCAGAATAAGCTAATGAAACTTGGACGGTGGAAGCTAAGATTTGCCCCTGATATATCCGCTATTGGTTGTATGTGGGTTTATCACATAAATAACAAGTTTGATGAAATTGTTGAACGCTACAAGGCAAGATTAGTTGCTTTTGGCAACCATAAAAATAGAGGGTATCATCAACTTCATTGAAAAATTTTCTCCGACAGTGATAATGGCCATAGTTCATACTTTTCTTGCTATCGTGGCCATTAATAAATGGAAGTTGCATCAAACAAATGTTTATAATGAATTTTTGCACGGTGATTTGGCTGAAGAAGTGTATTTTTGCACGGTGATTTGGCTGAAGAAGTGTATTTGCAAAGTATGCAGGCTTCAAAAACCGCTATATAGTCTTCTTAAATTATTCTCAAATAATTGTATATAAGTACTATTAGTTTGGAGCAGGATCAGGTGCATCATGATAGAATAACTAAGCACATAGATGTTAAACATTATCATTTTCTAAGGAACGAGAAGAGAATTAAGGTGAAGAAAGTAGGAATAGTTGACAATCCTATATAATGCATCACTAAGCCGGTTCCATTCATCAAGTTCAAATATTGCTTGGACTTGCTGAATACAGACAATTATGTTAAGACCCTTTGGGAAACCGAGCTCGAAGTAGAGCCTTGAGCGGCCCAATCTAGGGCTAAGTGCATGCATGCCTTCTCAAGGGCTAATTAGATGCAGACTCAATCCAAGTTATATTGGATGGTTATAGATTCAATGTGGAGTCTATCATGTAATTGATGTTCTAGTGTGAGTGTAATTACTAGAACACGACTGATAAAAATCTACCTGTGAAAGACTTATATAGTGGTCGAGTGATTCGTAAGTTGTTTGTTAGATGTGATTGTTTGAGTCAAGGTGGAAAATTATTAGTATATGATTCACATGTCGCTTACGAAATATGTCAGAATTTGATTACGATGAGGAGAAAAACTGAGGAATAAAGGAAACTACGTGAGTGAGGAGGAGTGATTTGCACGACTCATGCGTTTATGTTTCGCGGGTCTTGTCACTGGTGTCAACGACTTAACGTGCATGTTCCTTGTCATCATGTCATGCATGCTTCACGAAACCAAGTTTGCATTAGACCATCCCCAAGCAAGGTCATGAGGGAGGTCATGACCTTGTTGGGTAATGGTAATCAAGGATTAAGAATCTAATTAGGATGACCCAAGTCACCCCATGACCTTCCCAAGGTCACCCCATGACCTTCCTAAGGTCATCCCATGACCTTCATGACCCAACACATGTCAACCCTTGATTTTTTGGGCATAAATATGGGTGGGGTAGAAAATGTGAGAAATGATTAAAAAGATTAAAAAGTAAAAAAATAATTGGGTTGATGACCTAGGTCATGACCTTATGCTTGGGAGGGTGTAAATGGGTCAAGATAAATAATGAGTGATTAAGAGTAAAAGTAGATGATGACCTAATTAGCATGACGTTTGCTTGGGGATGGTCTTAGACTTCGAAATCAAGTTTCCATTAGGCTCGGAAAGTCAGTAGATTTCTTAAGTTTTATTAGCTTTGACTTCAATTTGGAATCTTTGTAATGTTTTGTTACTTAGTTTTAGTTTTGGTAATATTTATTTTATCAATTGTTTAAGAAAAGATTTGTAAGATAAACATGGTGTTTTAAAAGGCAAATTTAAAAACCTTTGAGCTCATCTTTTGTAATATGTAATTCACCTGACACAATAAAATATTCTCCCCCGCCACGATGAACGTGTGTACGTAACTCATTTATAGTTAACCACGTAAATCTCTTGTATCCCATATTTTTACATACTCTAAATCGTTTTCGCGCAAAACAAATAATGTATAGTAGAATAGTGTAGTTTACAACAATAATATAATTAATTTGAAGATTGAGTGACCCCATAAGCAAAAAAAATTGTGTATAAATTTGAAGATAAATTTAAATTAATTGTGACTTAAGTTTTTCAAAGTTCAAATAATTAATATAACATTACTGTCGGACAACCATGCCTCCTTATAAGTTGAATGATAAAAAAATGTTTTAAGTATTGGATGAGGACAATAAAGTTTGAAGATATAAGTGTTTTTTCTTATTCCATTGAAAGAAAAAATAATTTTAAATGAAATTTAGCCTTATTTTTGAAGTTTTATACATGAAAACGGATTTTTTTAAATGAAAGGGCTAGTGCTAGTAAGTCTGATCCGACCCGAACCAGAGCAAACCTGACTCGATAGAGGCCGAGAATATTGATCAATATGAAAGTGATTTACTATTTAGATTTGAACGTTTGACTTAATAATGAAGTAACTAAACCAAATACTCCGTAATAATTAAAAACTAGATTTAATAGTCAAAACTTGAAGTAATGCGATAAGATGACCAGGCCGGATAATAACCCGACCCAACCCGATACATCGTTTGACTCAAAATGACCCCAACCCAACTCAACCTGAAAGCTTACCCGATCTAACTCGAACCCAATCTTACTGACTGTTAGTGATTTTGATCACAAGTCATTTAAGTACATTCGGGTTTTCAAGTCAAAATCGGTTCTTGAGCTCGTAAAGGATATAATGTGAGTCGGGAATAAGGAGTGTATGCTCATATAATCGTATATCGAGTTCATGGTTATAATGGATAAGGAAATGACGAGTTTATTGTATAATATATCGACTCGTTGTTTGTGTTGAGTTTTATACTCGGTTTTACTAAGTATTTTACTTAGTGTTTTGCGTAAATAAAACATGGGAAACATAACCCCGATCGGGGTGGCCTTACCCCGATAGGATATGGGGTCTGGAAAGTCTCTGATTATTCAAATATACCAAGATACACCAAACCCCGATCGGGGTTTCCAAACCCCGATCGGGGTTTCAGTTTTCTAGGTATATTTGTTCTGTTTTTCGCGCGCTTTTCACTTGTGTTGTTTGGGTTTCGAATGAAACCCAACGACGGTAATTGTTGGGAGTTTTCCCATGCATTATCCATTAAATAATATATGTTTTATATTATGTATCTCATCACATAAATCTTTATATATATATGTGAGAGGATTGAATGAAAAACATATTCAATTTCACTTTTTCAGATTTTGACAAAAACAAAACTTAGAGAAAACTCTATTGTTCTAGTGTTCTTTGTTCTTGCCTAAGACAAAGTAAGGCCGTCTTATCCTACAGAGCTTTCGAGATACCCAAGGCAATAAGGGTTGAAATAATCTAAGGAAAGTGTGTTCAACACGATTCGGTGGGTTGATAAATACCGTTTACAATTGTTTCATTTCTGTTTTTTAGTGCATTGTTGTATTATTACTAGTTTGTAATCTTTGTAATACAAGTCCGATATATAATATTCTTAGAGTAATTTCTGCACTTGAAATGGAATCAATTCGAGACATGACTTCCAAGTTCGGAAAGTTGGAGAAATTCGAAGGGATAGACTTCCGTCGTTGGCAAAAGAAGATGCACTTCCTTCTCACCGCTTTGAAGGTAGTGTATGTGTTAAGTACTCCAATGCCGGAGATATTTGGTGATGAGACTCTTGCGGAGATTCAGCGGAAACGCAACAAGTGGGAGAATGATGACTACATATGTCGTGGTCACATCTTGAATGGTATGTCCGACTCTCTTTTTGATATTTATCAAAACATAGAGTCCGCTAGGGAACTATGGAATCAACTAGAGTCTAAATATATGGATGATGATGCTTCTATTAAGAAGTTCCTTGTTGGAAATTTCATTAACTATAAAATGGTCGATACTAGACCGGTAATGGAACAATATAATGAATTGCTCCGGATATTGGGGCAATTTGCTCAACATAAAATGGAGATGGATGAATCCATCTCGGTGTCTAGTATTATAGACAAATTGCCTCCTTCTTGGAAAGACTTTAAGCATATGTTGAAGCATAAGAAGGAAGAGTTGTCACTTATACAACTCGGTAGCCACTTGCGCATAGAGGAATCTCTAAGGGTGCAAGACGGTGGCAAGGGTAAAGGGAAAGATGTCATGGGATCCTCTTCCGTCAATATGGTGGAAAAGGGAGAGGGTTCCAAGAACAAGTTTAAGGGGAAGAAACGCTCCTACAACAACACTAATGATGATGAGTCTAATAAGCCACTGAAAGGTGCTTGTTGGACTTGTGGAAAAACTGGGCATTTCAAAATGAATTGCAAGTTTGGCAAGCACAAAAAATGAAAGGTGCAAGTGCTAACCAAGGAGGACAAGGGTCTAAAGGCCAAGGTCCACCCACTAATCAAGGTCAGTTTTTAGACTATGGTTTAATTCGGTTGTGAATTATGTACCACTAATTTCTGAGGCATTTTATGTGCAGGATGATGTAGTGGCATGGTGGATAGACTCGGGTGCAACTAATCATGTTTGCAAGGATTGTCATTGGTTCAAGGACTATGAATCGGTGAAGGATGGATCCATTCTTTATATGGGCAATGAGTCTACCGCTTCTATTATTGGTCGTGGCACGGTGTTGTTGGAATTTAGTTCCGGAAATGTTGTAACTTTATTTAATGTTTTACATGTACCCGTAATTAGAAAGAACCTTGTATCCGGAAGTTGTCTATGTAAACTTGGTTATAAACAAGTGTATGAATCTAATAAATATGTTTTATCTAAACATGGTGTGTTTATTGGATTTGGTTATTATTGTAATGGCATGTTTATGTTGAATGTAGTTCCAAATGAAAATTATGTTTTTATTGCTTCCTCTATGAATGATTCTTCATATCTTTGGCATGTGAGATTATGACATGTTCATTATAAGAGATTGGAAACTATGTCAAAAGATGGTCTAAACATTTGACATGAACATTAATAAGTGTAATACTTGTATATTGACTAAAATCACAAGGCAATCATTTGGTAATGTGTCTAGGATCTCACATGTGCTTGAACTTATACATAGTGATTTATGTGATTTTCATGGGTCTCCATCTATTGGTGGTAAAAAGTATGTAGTGACATTCATTGATGACTTTAGTCGGTTTTGTTACATATTTTTACTACACTCTAAAGATGAGGCAATTGATAAGTTTAAGGTATTTAAAAATGAAGTTGAATTGCAACAATCGGTTTTGATTATAAGGTTGCGCACCAATAGAGGTGGTGAGTATTATAATCCATCATATTTTGAGTCTTGTGGTATTATTCATGAAGTTACTCCACCTTATACACCACAATTAAATGGTGTGGCGGAGAGGAAAAATAGAGTCCTAAAAGAAATGGTTAATTCCATGTTGTCTTACTCGGGTTTGAGTGACGGATTTTGGGGTGAAGCCATGTTAACGGCTTGCTATTTATTAAATAGGATTCCTAACAAAAGGAATAATGACACTCCATATGAACTTTGGTACAAAAAGAAACCAAGCTTGAATTATCTTCGAGTTTGGGGTTGTCGGGCCGTCGTAAGACTACCCGATCCCAAGATTAAAACCTTGGGGGAAAGGGGCATCGATTGCATATTCATTGGATATGCTGCGCATTCAAAAGCTTATAGGTTCTATGTAATTGAACCAAACGATTCTATTGCGGTTCACACCGTAATTGAGTCAAGGGATGCAATATTTGATGAGAGTCGTTTCACATCAATGCCGAAGCCAAGAGATCTTGTACCTAGTTCTAGTGGAGCTATTGAGGGAAGTGACAATGTCACAACTCAAGAAGAAACTCCCCAAATTCGTAAGAGTAAGAGAGGAAGGATTGCTAAATCCTTTGGTCCCGATTTTCATACCTATTTGGTTGAAGGTTCAAGGGATGGATGTGAAAGCTTTTATCCAAATTGTTTTCACATTGATGAGGACCCTAAGACATTTGATGAGGCTATGAAGTCTCATGACTCTTCCTTTTGGAAAGAGGCGGCCTGTGAATGATGAAATGGACTCTATAATGGGCAATAACACATGGGTGCTTGCAGATCTACCTCATGGTTGTAAACCATTGGGTTGCAAATGGATCTTCAAAATGAAGATGAAAGTTGATGGTTCTATCGATAAATTTAAAGCTAGATTGGTTATCAAAGGCTTTAGACAAAAGGAAGGGATTGACTATTTCGATACCTATGCTCCCGTAGCTTGCATCACTACTATTAGGTTGTTGATTGCTCTAGCGGCAATTAAAAATCTAGTGATCCATCAAATGGATGTTAAGACGGCGTTCTTGAATGGTGAGCTTAAAGAGGAGGTGTATATGAAACAACCAGAAGGATTTATTATGCCCGGAAATGAGCATAAGGTTTGTAAATTGATAAAATCATTGTATGGACTTAAGCAAGCTCCTAAATAATGGCATCACAAGTTTGATGAGGTTGTTTTATCTAATGGGTATAGACTAAATCAGTCGGATAAATGTGTGTATAGCAAATTTGATAACAACGGTAATGGTGTTATCATTTGTTTATATGTTGATGACATGTTGATCTTTGGCACTAAACAAAGTCAAGTAGACCTTACTAAGGCCTTTTTGTCATCAAGCTTTGCCATGAAAGACATGGGTGAGGCGGATGTGATTCTTGGCATAAAGATCAAGCGAGAGAACAAGGGATTTTCTTTGACACAATCTCACTACATTGAGAAGGTGTTGAAAAAGTTTAATCACGGGAATTGTTCTCCGGTTAAGACACCAATGGATCCTAGCGTTAAGCTAATGCCTAATAAAGGTAAAGCTATTTCGCAACTTCAGTATTCTCAAGTGATTGGGTGTCTAATGTATGCCATGACTAGTACAAGACCGGACATTGCTTTTGCAGTTGGCAAGTTAAGTAGATACACAATTAATCCTAGCCTTGAGCATTGGGTTGCGGTAAAACGTGTAGTGAGATACTTGAAGCAAACCATGAATTATGGTTTGAACTATATCGGATTTTCTTCGGTCTTAGAGGGATATTACGATGCTAGTTGGATCACCAATATGAAGGATCATTCATTCACTAATGGATGGGTGTTCTTACTTGGAGGAGGAGCTATCTCATGGGCTTCTAAGAAACAAACTTGTATTACAAGTTCGACCATGGAGTCGGAATTCATTGCTTTAGCGGCGGCCGGTAATGAGGCGGAATGGTTAAGGAATTTGGTTAATGAAATTCCGGTTTGGCCTAGACCTATTCCTCCTATCTCTATCCATTGTGATAGTTCGACAACTTTGGCTAAGGCTTATAGTGAAGTTTATAACGGAAAGTCTAGACATCTTGGTGTTAGACATAGCGCGGTTCGTGAGTTGATTACTCACGGGGTTATTTTCGTTGATTTCGTGAGAACACATCATAATTTGGCCTATCACTTGACGAAGGGATTGGCTAAGGACTTGGTTATAAAGTCGGTAATCGGGATGGGTTTAAAGTTCGAATGATCTTTGCAATGAGATACCCAACTTCCCTCTAACAAATCTTAGAGGCTAAGTTCAATGTGGAAGGCTCATTGTGGTAGATTGAAGCACATGTTAGAATCCCGAAGGTATGTGCATGACCTGCATGGAAAAGGTTGAAGTCTTATACTTCTTAATGATATCTTTGACAAAGTGCATTTTTGTAGGTGCACGATGAAAGATTCACCTATGTGAGTGTGAAGTATAGCCGCTTCAAGAGGCTTGGACTTGGCTTCCTATACTCTCATGAAAGGATATGGACATATGGCGGTTAATAGTATCAAGTTTGTAACTTTAGAGTTATTTGAGTTTAAGTGTATTTTATCTTCATGTATTCATATGGGTTGAAAGGTTCAATCCGTGGGACACCTTGATTCTCGAATATTTTGGAATGTGTAATATACTAATGTGGAAGTTCAATCCTTGGGACACTTTCATTTATGCTTAGACTTGTTTGTTTTTTGTTGTTTTATTGGAAACAAGGGATATACTTAAATGGGGGAGGAATGTTAGTGATTTTGATCACAAGTCATTTAAGTACATTCGGGTTTTCAAGTCAAAATTGGTTCTTGAGCTCGTAAAGGATATAATAAGAGTCGGGAATACGGAGTGTATGCTCATATAATCATATATCGAGTTCATGGTTATAATGGATAAGGAAATGACGAGTTTATTGTATAATATATCGACTCGTTGTTTGTGTTGAGTTTTATACTCGGTTTTACTAAGTATTTTACTTAGTGTTTTGCGTAAATAAAACATGGGAGACATAACCCCGATCGGGGTGGCCTAACCCCGATAGGATATGGGGTCTGGAAAGTCTCTGATTATTCAAATATACCAAGATATACCAAACCCCGATCAGGGTTTCAGTTTTATGGGTATATTTGTTCTGTTTTCCGCGCGCTTTTCACTTGTGTTGTTTAATGAAACCCAACGACGGTAATTGTTGGGTGTTTTCCCATGCATTATCCATTATATAATATATGTTTTATATTATGTATCTCATCACATAAATCTTTATATATATGTGAGAGGATTGAATGAAAAACATATTCAATTTCACTTTTTCAGATTTTGACAAAAACAAAACTTAGAGAAAATTCTATTGTTCTAGTGTTCTTTGTTCTTGCCTAAGACAAAGTAAAGCCGTCTTATCCTACAGATCTTTCGAGATACATAAGGCAATAAGGGTCGAAATACTCTAAGGAAAGTGTGTTCAACACGATTCGGTGAGTTGATAAATATCGTTTACAATTGTTTCATTTCTGTTTTTTAGTGCCTTGTTGTATTATTACTAGTTTGTAATATTTGTAATACAAGTCCGATATATAACACTGACCTGACTTAACCCGGCCGGACTGACCCGATTACCACCTATAAAAATTTGCCCGAGCTAGTTTATCGCATGCACAGTAGTATGAGGCCTCAAAATTCTCAGATCCGGCTCCGTTTATCATATAGTGTATAATAGTTTAAGTTTACACCCGAATATTTCATTCATTTGTGAAATTCAATGGACTAAGAAACAATTTTCCAAACGTAAACTCAATGACTGCACCATCTACGCAAATCTTTAAGAGCAATAAGATAATGCTGTTTTTAAGTCGCTCTTATCAAGATGATATTATTGTTATTATCTGTATTTGGGATTTAGCTTTCAAATTAATCATTCTCATTCAACTATTCAATGTTCAACTATTCTAGAGTCTTGCACTGATTAGTTAAAAAATTGGTAACAAGTGTTATGAGTAAACGTTCATGAAGCTTAGCAATCAAGGATCAAAGTCACTATATATAATAATCCCAAATTCTCATTTATGACGGTACGACCCGTCGCAAGTTTAAGATGGGTCAAACACCCCTTAGAAAGAGCAATTAAGGGGCAAATGTCTCCCTCCCACTTTCCTCCCATTTGCCTTCATTTGCTCTTTGTGAAGGGGCTTGATCAGTCTTAAGCATCCGTTGCAAGTGAGACTTGTTGTATAATAATGAAGTTGAATTGGACGTTAAATATTTGCATAATAAAAAAATTTCATGTAGTTGCCTTGTAACTTTCCTCCAGTTGAATTGTTTTCCGCCTTTTCCGCACAAAATCCTATATATAAAGGTGACAAATACATTAACACAAATCGTACCTTAACACACTCATAAGTCATACATAAAAAATTCAAAACACACATTCTATAAAAATTCCTACAAAATACATGACAATATCTAGAGTTATCGTTCTTTTGTCACTCCTATCCCTCATTACCCTATTGACGGCCACCAGCGTTGTCGATTTTTGCGTAGCAGACTTTAAGTTTCCAAAGGGGCCTGCCGGATTTCCATGTAAGAATCCGGCAAATGTAACAGTCGACGACTTTGTTTTCTCGGGTTTAAATATTCCGGGAGACACGACCACTAATGTCTTTAAGGTCGCTGTGACGGGTGCATTTGACACAACGTTCCCAGCTTTAAACGGGTTGGGCCTTTCAATGGCCCGACTCGATATTGGTGTGGGTGGAGTGGTTCCAATCCACGCTCACCGAGCTTCGGAGCTTATTCTCGTAATTGATGGCCCTATTCTAGCAGGGTTTATTTCGGAAGATAATAGTGCGTACTATAAAACTTTAAATAAGGGTGACATTATGATTTTCCCACAAAGTATGTTACATTTTCAGGTAAATATGGGTAAAAAACCTGCACTTGCTTTTGTTAGCTTGGATAGCCCTAATCCTGGTTTCCAAATCACTAGCTCTTCTCTTTTTTCAAATGATTTACCCAAAAAGGTGATTGAGAAAATTACCGTGTTGGATGCTAGCCAAGTTAAGAAGCTGAAGAAAATCTTTGGAGGAACTAATTGATTTAGTTATTCTAAATGCATGCAATATATGACTAATGATTATGTATGCCGTTTATATTTACCGTACAATATAATAATTCATATAAGATCTGCTAAACTTGTATGAGGGTTTAACGTAACTACTACTAATACATTGTGCCACTTCTTGTGTTATAATTACGACATTTGTAATACGACATGGTTTGACTTATATTTATTCGATCTCGTGCACTATGGAGCTTTTTTGGTACACTACTTGCATATTGTTTTTTTGGGACGAAAGGAACGCATATATAAAGTCTAAAGCAGTTCAGTTACATAATGGTGATGGGTCGAGGTTAAGCGGCATGCAAGCCGAAACAAATCTAACGTTCACTCAAGAATAATATTAGTGATTGCATCTACGACGTCACTACAAGGAATAAAGCGACTTAGCAACCAACCTATTTAGCCGCTAAAGTTGATAAGTTGGTTGGTAATAGCATTTAGCGACCAATTGGAGTCTAATTTTCAATGGTCGCAATAGGCACAGTCGCTAATTTAAAATCATTGGTAATTGGTCGCTAATTAGCGACCAACTGGTCGTCCACTACAAAAAAAAGAGGCAATAATTAAGGTTATATATGATGGAGAACAATTAAAGGCCTCACCTGGTGGAGAAACTAGCTACGATAAAATTATCAACCGTTATTACTTGAGCAACATGCTATCCATACATACATAGATGCATTGATTTTTATATATTATGGGGCCTTCTTCCTTTGGGCTCGGGTTCTTAGAACCAGTTGAACACGATGTTCGATGGGTTGCTAAAATTACTCTCTTATGTTATATTTTTTGCTAAAATTACTTCAAAAGTGATTTATTTCCTATTTTTTTAACTCTCCCTCAATTTGTCTACATATACCTTTAAATATATAAATTGAATAAGCCACATACGGAATAAGTTTCAAAACATACGAAATATATAAATCACTTATCTTAGAGTTTTAAAGCAATTTTAAGAAAAAAAATGCAACTTAAGTGAGGAGTAATATAATTTTAAGAAAAAATGCAACATATGGGAGTAATCTTAAAAAAAAATTTCAAAAAAAAGTAATTTTAAAAATGTGAATTTCAAAAGGGAGTAAAATCTAATTTACTCTTAGCAAAATAACCACAAGGGGAGTCCACTTTCACAAGGACATGAACCGCATTATTAATACTGAATACCAAAACGCAACCCTTGCCTAACAGCAAGCATCTCACAAATGAAAAGGGAAGGGAGAACTAAACCGGTGGACCATCTGATCCCGGAACCCAAGAACCAAAATTATTCCTAAGAACACACACATCCAATACTAGCAAAAGAGCTGGGGGAGGGGGAGTAGGCTGCATCAAACCAATCATCCGGAGGAGGGGCAAAGGTACACGGGAACCCAAAGGCAGAGGGACGAGGAACGTGTATTAACATCCCGCCTTACAGGAAGCCTTTGGCAAGACCTTCTTGAGTAAGGCAGAGTGCTAAGATCTCTGTTTCCCGAGGGAATATATATCAAATCACAAATCCAAGACAATAATGTTACATTATTAATGAAATGTAAAATACAATGATAGAGTCGTCTAATACAAAAATAAATACAACTCGACTATAAAGACTAAAAGACCAACTTGTGATCAGCGTCCATGCCCAAAGTCACACTCCCCACGCCAACATCATCAACATAGCAACAGTACCTGCTACTCAACTATTCACCATTCGTCGTAAATATTGAATGAGTCAAATTAGTTATAAAAACATACATCGGTCAGTTTACATGTACATAATCAACATCATATGCAATCATAATACAATCATCACAAGTATCCCGGTGTCGTCAACTAGCGCACTGTAACCACCAATCCGCCTAACATTCGATTTTAGTTTCACGTAACTCTTGAATTACCAAACAAACAGAAATTGAATTACCAGACAAGCACCGAGTCACAAACTAATGTCGCATAGATTAATAATTACTAATTAGTGGAAATTGTATTTTGTAGTTTTTATTATTTTTTATACTTTTATGTACAATAATTGTAAGCATATTTTCACTATTTTCATAATTCAAGAAGTCTTTTTTTTTTAATATCAATTCTTACATTTGTTTTTCATTTATCCATTTACATATTATTTATTTATAATATATTTTATTACTTCAATTTACATAACATATTTACAAAAATATGTAATTTAAAGTTAAAATATGTCATTGGATCAGATTAATAAAATACAATATACAGTTACATTTTTAAAAATTAGACATACATTAATTATACAAACTAAATATCAACATTTAAAAAAATCACAAAAAATGGATCAACAATGAGACGGAACGAATGAGTCAACACTGGGTTGGCACGAATAGGTCAATCTGGGCCGACACGAATCGGGAACGAGGCATACGGCACGACACGAGCTTATTGGCCTGTATACCTTACGTCGTGCATGGGCTAGAGATTCGAAACGTGCCACGACACGACAGGCCAAAGACCCGTGCCTGTGTAACACCCCGGCCCAAACCCTGGGTCGGGAGCGATCACTCACGGTAGCTCCCTAGGCTGTGTACATGGCCCATAGATCAACCCGAGTCCTTTTCAGCGCATTTTATCTTCACTCATGCGCATCCCGGAAATCTTCCCATGAGGTCACCCATCCTAAGACTAAATCTCAGTCAAGCACGCTTAACTTTTGAGTTCTTTTGCATGGATGACCATAAAAGAAAGTGCACTTTGTTGATATGAGTAGTACTTTCAATCCCTTTAAGCACTACACTACAAGAAAAAGCTATATTAGAGACGGAAATTTTGCGACGGATATTAAAACTGTAGCAAAAACATACTTGCGACGGATTTTGCGACGAGGATTACATCTTGCGACGGAAATTCGACGGATTTTGTGTGGCAGTACTTTTTCACATATGGTGCCCTTCTTTTTACATGGCGAAAACCTTTGCGACGGATATTCCGTCGCGAATTAATAAATGCGACGGATTTGCGACAGATTGTCCATCACAGGGTAAAAAAATTGACCAAACGTTTGACAAAAAAGGTGACAGGTGGGCCTGATTCTGCGACGGAATTGCGACGGATATTCCGTCGCAGATCAAAAAATTGACCAAATATTTGGCCATAAAGGTAACAGGTGGACCTGATTCTGCGACGGAATTGAGACGAATATTCTGTCACATAATCTTTTATAACATCTGCAAAACTCTTTCTCTCGCCGTGTTTCTTTCCTTTACCAAAATCGAAATCAATCGAAAACCCACAAAATCCCTCAGTCCGACAACCGGCGGACGACGACGACAACTCCACTCACCACCAGACGACAACCACCGGACGATGGCAACCTTCCCTCCTCTCTCTCCCAGGTTTCTCTCTCCCTCTCTTTCTCCTCTTTTTTTTGTTTATTTCTCCTCTTTCTCCGGCCGGCGCCCCACCGGACCACCATCCTCCGCCCCTCCTTTTCTCCTTCCCCTTCTTCCCCTTCTTCCCCCTTTCCCCTTCCCTTTCACCGGACCACCTTCACTTTCCCCTTCCCCCTCTCATTTCCTCTCATCTCCTCTCTTTTTACCTAGATCCGGTCAGCGCCCCTCCCCTCTGCCGCTGCCGGACCGACGCCCCTCCCACTATGCCGCTGCCGTCCCCCGCCCCGCCCCGCCCCTAATTATTATTAAGTATAAGTTTAAGTTTATATTAAGTTAATTAGTTTAACTATAATTATTAATAAGTATAAGTTATATTGGTTTAAGTTAATTTTTTGTTTTGATTTAAGTTTAGTTATTATTAAGTATAAGTCCAAGTTTTTTTTTGTTTAAGTTTAATTAGTGTGGTATATTTGTTTATGTTTAAGTTTAATTGTGTTTATGTTTGCGTTATTTTGTTTAAGTTTAATTGTGTTTATTTTTATGTTTATGTTTGCGTTCTTATGATTAATTAGACTATTTTTTTTGTTCATATATGGTAGACCTTGTACCCGTTCAAGAGTTATACATTATGTGTAATTCTTGAATAGTCCCCGTTTTGGGACTGTCTTTGAATCTTTTATGCCATTTAGGTGGTAAATACTAATTATTTTTTAATTGTTATTTGACGATTAAGTTTGGTTGACAATTCCTTTAATGTTCTCTGAATACATATGTAGAGTGACAAGTAATTCAACATTGTGTATTTGGAGAACTGTACGGAATTGTTGCCGAATTTTTGTCTCATAACAATTAATTAAATGATTAGTATTTACTAATGGTATGAAAGATTCAAAGATGGGTTTAGGTTGGAGAGATAAGGACCCCGTGAGCTCGAATATTGTTTTTTTTTGCAGGTGGAAGATGTTAGATAGTTGTTGTTGTTGTTGTTGTTGTTGTTGTTGTTGTTGTTGTTGTTTTTGTTGTTGTTGGTGTTGTTGTTGTTGTTGGAGGTTGGAGGTTGGAGGTTGGAGGTTGGAGGTTGGAGGTTGAGCTGCGATCTCCTTCCGTAGAGGGTGGGTCCGCGGGGGGTTGGGTGTCGATCCTTTCGACTTCCCATCACGCCCGTAAGCTAGCCGTCATTCGAAGGGCCACCCGTCAGTCAAGACGCTTAGGAGCCTCGCTGGCGGTCAAAACTCTGCGGTTGGCGCACTGCTTACAAATTTGGTACAGTGGTAATGTGACACCCTCAAATTTGCGGAAAGATAAACAAATAATTTAAATAAATAAAAGATGAGAATACGTTTCTAATAGGTTCACTTTAGTGAAAATCGGTAAATTTTAAAAACCGGAACCTACTAATAAATATATCCATCATAACAAAGGTGTCTTAAAGAAAAAGGTTCATAACAAAAAGGAAATAATATTATACATAAAAAATATCCAAAACGGGAGACATATCTCCCGTATAAATACGGAAATAAAAGAGTGTATAATAATATACAATCCTAAGAACCGATATAGGTCCAAGGTAATACTTCACTCGCTAGCTCGTCAATGTACCCAAGTATGCATCACAAACCTGCCAACCGCATTAAATATAAACACGGAAGCCACAGTCAGTGGGGAGTAACTCCGAGTTCTCCCAGCCACGAAATGTCGAGTTTAATAAAACATGAATAACATAAAAGCAATGTATATGGAAAATACAAAACCTTAACATATATGATATGCTTTTCATGTTATGAAACAATAACTAACATATAACCTAGCATATGAAAGCTATAATGTGAATCCGATAATAAAATATAACTCGAGGTAGGGAAGCTGGGATGCTGGCTCAGCGGTTACCATGTAACATGGCCCTGATACACTCAAACCCTAATCAACACGTAATCATGTGAATCAGTTAACAATCGGTAATCCAAACTCTATCAATCCTAGCCGGCTTGCATCTCACCTTCTAGAACTCATAGAATCATACATACATGAAAGACCAAGACGTCTACAAACAGGCATAAGTTCTTAGCACGGCCAATAGTCGACTTCTGTAACTCGAGGCTATACCACAAGGTAGGAAAACATCCTAGTCCTAGACTGATCAGACCTAGCGACCACAGCTATTCCGTTCCCCGTCCCAT
>JAIUZE010008661.1:0-31635 GCA_022085475.1 Heliosperma pusillum | reverse complement strand
GGTTTAACTCTGAAGTAAAATTGTCACCGATGGTAGCTCGTACTCTTGTAGTTCTAATTGGTTGGATGAGGAAGGGTAAGGTTTTCTGATAATTGTTTGTCCAAAACTTAACTCATAGTTGGCTATTGGGTTGTGGCTTTATTGCCGTCGTTTGACTTTGTTAATTTTTTTTTACTGTGCATCAATCGTTAAAGTAATCTTATTGTTCTGTTTTTGCCAAAGATCTGAGAGTTCAAGATGTCTTACAACTTCTCCAAATTTCTTATCAGTTAGCTTATTGATGATTGCTTTGAATGGAGCCGAAGGAAATTTTTATTTTTTAGTGCTATGTTCTTGGAAGTTACATCTTTGATTTGTTTTAGTGTTATTCCGCTGGATAAATTAGATAGTTTAAATCTTTTCATCCCTACCTGCAATACATGAGTAATTCTGACTAAATTTGCTCTTGTTTGTGCAGTTGATATCATTTCAGCAATCGAGTTTGATAAATCTGGAGATCATTTAGCTACTGGTGATCGTGGTGGCCGGGTGGTTCTATTTGAGAGGACAGACACAAAGGATGTGAGTTCCTTGCATCTCATCTTATTAATACAAAATAGTGGGCTTGCACTTCTAAGTATTCTGTGTAATTATGCAGCATGGTACTAGTAGAAGAGATTTGGAGAGGACGGACCATCCAGTTAGTAGGCATCCTGAGTTCTGTTATAAAACTGAATTTCAAAGTCATGAGCCTGAGGTAACACTCGTAAATTCATATGGTGATTACATGGTTGTGCTTTTGTTAGTATATGAAGCTGACGCCTTTTCACAGACTTATATTTGCTGTATTGATGATGAGTCTGGTTCTCTTTTCTCTGTTCAGTTCGACTATCTAAAGAGTTTGGAAATTGAAGAGAAAATTAACAAAATCAGATGGTGCCAAACTGCAAATGGCGCATTGTTTCTTTTATCTACTAATGATAAGACCATAAAGTTCTGGAAGGTAGGGCATTTCTATAGTTCGATTTTGATTGTTACCAAGTATCATGTCAGCTGTGTTTAAGCGAGATCTTTTTTATGGTTTGTATAATCCTTTTTGCCTAGAGATCAGGGATTTTTTAATACTCCCTCCTATTCAAGGTTGTCTTCCCTATTACCATTTTGGGTTATTCATCCTTTCTCCTCGCTTTCCTTTATTGGAAGCTTTATGTGGTCCAAATTCAATTGTATGTGGGGTCGTGTGTTTTGTGTTGTCCAAATTCATTTCCTTAATCCAAGTGCACAAAAGAAAGGGGAAAAAGCAGTGATTAGGAAGAGGGAGTGTTTTATTTATAGATACCAATCTTTTAGATACTAATCAAAGTTTTATTTCACCGAGCGCGCCTTGGGAACAATCGAAATACATGTTCGCATTGTGTGCACAAGACGTGTGCGGCGTGCCTTTCGTTGTAAGTTGTAGCCATAAGTCCTCTTTGCCACTGGCCGCCTCGTGCGTCTTAAAATTAAGATAGGCATTGGCTGTGGCACTTCACTAAGGCACAACAAACTCTGTGTGGAGATGAACCCATAAGACTCTCATCTTCTGTTCGAATGCACGATGATTGGGTCAACACATGCATGCACGTATTCTTTCTATGGTTTTGGTGGAGAATGGAGGTCTTTAGCTGGTTATCAGAGTCATTTATTATTGTTTGGGGTTTGGCCGTTTGGCAGATATTTCTAGTTCTTCTTTCATATGTGTATGTTATTTGCCAATTAGTCCCTTTTGTTGTTTTCCATTCTGTGAGCACTCGCATTCAATTAATAGATTGTTTTTGCATCATGACTGTAAACTGTTACAGGTTCAAAAAAAGAAAGTCAAGAAGATAGGTGAAATGAATATGGACACTACGAAAGTTGCAGGGAATGGTTCCATTGCAAGTTCTAGTTGTTCTAAGCCTCATCTTGCAAATGGAGGATTTACTGACAAGCTTTCCAGTTCCTTGAATGATGACCTATTATTCCCACCTGGAGGAATACCCTCTTTGCACTTACCTGTGGTAGTTGTACTCAATCTAATTCATTTATACAATTCCCTTTCCCTGTAATTCTGATTTCTGGAAATGAAGTTTCGTCCTCTTTTCTCCTTAGGACTCTCATCACTTGGACATAGGTTTTTTATTAGTTCATCATGTATATTGCAACATGCAGAATCATTTAGTGAATATATCTAATCTTGCTGATAGATTCCAATATAACATGTAGCCATATTGCTAAAGAAGCAATGCTATTAATTTAAAAAATGAATGTAAATGTAATGTAAAATATAACATGTAGGACTCTCTTCTTATTGTTAATTATATCTTTTGGAAAAGTTGGCATTCTTGGTTTACTTTTGTATTATTGAGTTCGTTATGGATTACTGCTTATTGTTTACGGCCTTCTTATGTTCTGTAGATATTTCTTGATTAGTTTGTGGTGGTTAATTATTGCCACGTTATTTGTTTAGAGGAAGCTTTTAACTCCCCAATTTTTTAATCTTCTTTTTGGCTATAGATGCACTCTTTATCTGCCTCTCTTTAACCAGTGCAACTATAGCTAATGGTGATGTTGACTGCATGAATTCTCAGGTTACCAGCAACGAGATCAGCCATCTAGCTAGATGTCGAAGAGTTTATGCTCATGCTCATGACTATCACATAAATTCGATATCAAATAACAGGTGATGACTCCTCTGGGTATAGAATTTTAGCTTTAAATGTTTTATTAAGTTGGGCCAAGTGCATTTGATCTCAGAGGCATAGACAAGCAAATGATGTACTCCCTCCAACTTTCTGTTTTCTTCCATTTGACTACTGTCACTACACGGTCTTCAATGCATTGCTTTGACCACGTTTTTATGGTGCATTTGTATGTAAATTTTATCGTTGAAAATAATTTTTTGTGAACGACATTTGAATGGTAAATGTAAATATATTAGCAACATATGACAATTATTTATAGTTTCTAAGATATTTAAGGTCAAAATATCAAAAACTTTACCAAAAAGACAGTTGGGAATAAAAAAATTGGAGGGAGTATGTAAATTCATTGGTGTTCTATTGAGTTCCTTTCTTTCCCTTACAAGATCTTTTATGTTTGTTATACAGAATTCACTACACCCCCTCCCACCCTGTTTTTCTCCTAAATGCTGCTTCATTGGTCTAAGATATTATTCTTAATCTATGGCAAATTTACAAATCTTTTTGGCCCTATTTGATATTATCTTAGTTCTTGCTAGATTTAAGGATATGCATGGAAGATTAGTCAGGTATCATTGTTACTTGTGGTGGGGCTGATTTGAGTATTAGAGTGCAGCGTTAAAAAATTCCACCACAACATACCCAAGTGCCTCAGGATCTCACATAAGTTCCGGGGTAAGGACGGGTTGAATGTGAACAATCTTACTTTTGTGTTAGCAACATAGAGAGATTGTTTCAAATAACCAAAAGTGAATTATGTCCAAATTTGAGTCAAATGATTGCTACTTCATGATAGACAGAAGCTCAATCAGTTTAGTGAGCCATTTTGCTTTATTCCATCATAATAAAAAAAACAAAGAATAATTAGTCTTTGGCTCTATTGGAGATGGAACTCCTCTTTCTGGACATCGTATAGAAACTAAGCAAACAGTGGTATACTAGGAAAAAAAGGGTAGATGAAGGGTAGTGTGCCAGACATTAAGCTCGCAGTTTGAGCTGTCAACTAATGTGAGATCATTGAAAGCGATGTTTTAAGCAGTCTTAGATGCCTAATACTGTGCTTTATCTCCAGAAAACTGTTCAGGATGGTGTGTGGAACATGCTAATACTTGTTCCTAACCGTTATAGCTATATGTTATGCGGGGTCTTTTAATGACATCCAGATTTAAATGTTTTTATTACAGTGATGGGGAAACTTTTATATCAGCAGATGATTTACGTATAAATCTATGGAACTTAGAGATTAGCAGTCAAAGTTTCAATATTGTTGATGTAAAGCCGCAAAATATGGAGGATCTGACTGGTATGTATTCATATTTTTGTCTTCCTCTCAGCTTGAACTTCTGCAGCATCATTAGTTGAGCACTAAATTTTTGCAACGCGTCACTTTTTCCTTCTGCAAAAATAAGTATTGATGACTTTCGTTGTTTGTTACTGAAGATACTCCTAAAACTTGTTATTTTTCATTTCATTATTGTTTTCTTGAGTAGAGTATGAGGCTGATTGGTGGGTTTGTGGGTTGCTAGGGGATGTGTTCTAGCAGATAGAATAACATTTGACTTCGTAGATACCAGGAACCAGGTTGCTAGAGACATCATCTGAAACATTGTATAATAATATTGAGCCCTAGGAACTGATGATGGGTCAGTCTCTTACACCATTTGCATTGATTTGAATGAGTTTAAACCTACAAGCTTATCATGGTCTCATTCGAAACTATGACACCCATTCTTTGACATCCTGAAAGCGCGTGACGATTTATTTGTTAGAAAAAAGGTTATTTTAGTTTTTTACTTTTTAAATAAAATGATGGGAGCAGTAATTATTTATTCACAACCTCGAGGAATTTCATATGCTCATACTGTCAAATATCTGAGTAATTTAGCTTGCTGTGATCTAATCCGAAAAGCTGCTATGCGTTCACTGTCACCTAAGTAATAATCAAACAATGTTTTACTTTTGTCAGAAGACACTAATAAGGTTTTCAAATAATGGTCCATGTATGGTACAACTGAAAGTTCCTCTATTCTACTATGAGGCTGGGAATATTGTATTTCTAATTGGCTGCCTTGATCTAAGACACTATTTTGCATTGAGGGAGCATGTTCTATTATCGGTCAGAGTAAGCTGCTGTTGTATTCAATTAGTGATTCACATCTGATTCAAGTGAATGATTTTCTTCGGGTGAGCCCCGTGATCGAGAATGTTATTGTTTGAGAATCAAAGTAATGCTAACCCTTGAGAAATCAGCAATTTAAACATCACTCCCTCATGTCTCAAAGGCTACTGTCTTTGGCTGGTTTAAGAGGTTGAATCACTTGAATTTATGCAATTTTTCCTGTGGTTGTTTCCGTAAGTCCCCGATAAGTGTTGTTTGTGGCAGAGTGAGTCTTAGGTGAATAATGATGGAACACTTTCAATGATTATCTGTATATCGTTTACCTTTTGTATTTCTTTGGAAGACTTCTACTTTCTGTGCCTCACTCTTGATGAATATTTTGATGATTTCCGGCAGAGGTTATTACGTCAGCTGAGTTTCACCCTAGCCACTGCAACACGTTAGCCTACAGTAGTTCTAAGGGATCAATTCGCCTCATTGATTTGCGGCAATCAGCATTATGTGACAGCCATGCAAAAATGTGAGCAGTTTGGCTTTCGTTGTCTTATGTTATATGTCTTGGGTTGTTTCTTTGTCATTTAGGGACAAGGCATGAAAGTGCTACACTCTTATCTTTTTCTCTCGTCTAACTCTCGTAATGTTTTAGTCCTTCTTGGAGATAATGTGGAGCTAGTGTCTTTAATGTAGAAAAATTTCATGTAGTCCGATTAACCTATATATATTTTGGCAGGTTTGAGGAACAAGAAGCACCTGCTTCAAGATCCTTTTTTACAGAGATAATTGCCTCAATTTCAGATATCAAATTTGCAAGAGATGGAAGATACATACTTAGCCGTGACTACATGACTCTGAAGGTTGATTGTCTTATTCGTTTAGGTCTTTTTCGCTTCACGTTGTGTGTATCTGTTTAAGACCTGTTAAATATTGCCTCTTGGTTCATTTGTCTTCATGGCTTATATTCACAATGATTGTTTATTGAATTAATCTTAGACGTGTAGTGTATTATATGATCTATACTGAATCTTTTATTTAGTTTAGGGGAGACATTTTCCTTGTCAAGTTCATTATCTGGACTGGTGCCTCTTTTGTTAATCCTTCTCAATGCAATCTTATCAATATAATGTGTCACGAGTATGATCGTGGACTACATTTTCTTGAACTGTTGTGCCTTCGTTTGTGGCTTCCCACCACTCGACATTGGTACTTACGCTTAGTATTCAAAAATAATAATGAGAAGGAATTGAAATAATACTGACCAAGTCTAACTGTCTAAGCGATGTAGGCTCTTGAACTACTGACTGTGAACCACATCATGGATTGTATAGGCTTAGGAGGGCTCATCTAAAGCTTTGTTTGATATCTGCAAAAATGTTGGTGTTATAGTTGTGTGTATTTTTTTGCTTGAGCAGCACTATTATGAAACTGGCTGCACTGAATTTTAGTGTTATCCATTGAGCATATAATGCTACATTGCTACCAAAGAAACAAAGGATCACATAGACTAATTAATGATTTGCGACGTACTCACATATGTGTTTTGTTACTCAAACTAGGGTACATATCCTAGTATCAGGAACTAGAAGTATTTGACATAAGATGTTTAAGAATTAAGGCGTAAGATCATTAAAATTAATACAAAATGCTTCAATGCTTCACAAAAGATCCAGTTCTCTACTTTGTCACGCGTATCTCTCTCTTTTTTTTCTTTTTTTTCTCTCTTCTAAGAGAGTGTCAGATTGCTAAGGGTCAGGTAAGGATTCCATACCGATATCCTTGAGGGCTGTGTCGGATATATGGGTACGGTTCTAGAAGTGAAGAGTCCAAGAAACATAGCATATATGTATCTGGGAGACTGAGAAGCAGATGTATCTACCCGGGGAATGTCTGTCGGTTTTCGATCATCAGCTATGGTCTTCTTGCTCTGAGCTGATAGTATTTTAGCTGGGTTCAGCCTTAAACTTAAGGTTCTGGTTATCATGCTAGTGTGCTGTTGTTCGCTTCGTATCGCAATTGAAGGTGTGGGTGGCCCTATAAAACTCATTCGGCTGTAAGATATCTAGCGTCGCCTGTCGGGCCCGGATATTTTGTGATAAAATATCATGCTTCTGGTCCGAAATCAATTGTCGTGTCATTACGGACAGTCAAAGTGTTAGACACACGACACTTAGCCAGAATGAAGTGTCGATGTAAAATAGGGGTGGATCGATTCTACTTCTAGTGGAAAAGGTGCAAAACTGTTGCTACAGTTTGCTGTTGCTCGCTTTGGAAGCTTTCAGGTGTCAACATGCCTTCTCTTCAAAGAGAGCATACATAGCATGAGTTCTTTGTTGGGTTTAGCCTGCTTCTGTCTTATATAATGTATAATTTGTTGGTATTTCAGTTATGGGACGTCAATATGGATTCAAGCCCTGTTGCAACCTTTCAGGTCCACGAGCATTTAAGACCCAAGGTGAAACACTGAGACTTGACGTTTACAATCTTCCTGATTTTACATGTCAGCTGAGATTAGTTGGGAAAACCATTGATTATTGTAGTCATGACCTGGGTTTGATATCCATTGGGGTTAAAACTGCCCTTGCTAGCAACTTAACTCACAAAAAAGAACGAATTTTCCTTTTTTTGTAACTTAGGCTTTGCTAAGTGTGCTTTGTTGTTCCAGCTATGTGATTTGTATGAGAATGATTCAATCTTCGATAAGTTTGAGTGCTGTCTGAGTGGTGATGGGCAGCGAGTGGCAACTGGTTCTTACAGGTATGTTTTTGCGTTCTTATTGAGTGTGTCATTTGAATTATAAACCTGAAGCTAAATCAACTTTTTTTCTCTGCTACAGTAATCTATTCCGTGTATTTGGTTGCGCTCCTGGCAGTTCAGAGGCCACAACCCTAGAGGCCAGCAAAAACCCTATGAGGTACATATACTCTCAGCTTACTTGAGGTGAACAAAAGCTAAATCAACTAATTTCGTGCTCGTGCAATTTGGAGTTCGTTTAATGATTTGATTAATTTCAACTCCAGGAGACAAGTGCCAACCCCATCAAGGCCTTCCAGATCACTGAGCAGCATGACACGCGTTATCAGAAGAGGTTTACTTCTTTTGCCCTTCTTATCAATCTTTGTTTTTACTAAGAGCTTAAATTTTCATAAACAACAAATATATACCATAGTGCTTCCAGACTTGACTATAGCAGGTAAGGGTTCCATGTTTGCTGCCTTACTCCTCATATGTTGGCAGCACACTGAGACTACAAGTTATGACCCATAACGTACAAGCTCAAATTCGCATATATATTATTATGTAAGGTGATTCTACATGCGTAGTTTTTACAAAATCACGTATTATTGACCCGATGTCCCTACAAGGCACTGTAGTTACTCAAGGTTCTCTTCTACAGTGGTATTCTGTATTTAGGTAAATAACATGCAGTTTTACAATATCATAATAGTGTGACCTTTTGATTCAAGATTGCTTCACTTAGCATGGCATCACTGAAATATATTTGACCAATGAAATATCTGGCATCATTTGGTCTCCACTGCCCCCTTCAAAGATATTTTATCTCATAAACTTCGTGATGCCAATGGCAGGATCCGAGAGTCCTGGCGTTGATTCAAACGGAAATTCGTTTGACTTCACAACAAAATTGCTTCACTTAGCATGGCATCCCTCTGAAAATTCAATTGCCTGTGCCGCAGCAAACAGCTTGTACATGTATTACGCATAAATATTGGCACAAAAAGATCTATTGTTGTTTGGTTCAATGTTTTTTTGGGGTTAATTTCCGGGAATCCAGATGGCCACTTTTCCCCTTTAGAGCACCAACGGAATTCAACAGGTTGCCCGTTTCACTTGATCTTAACTAAGATGCTGCCATCACAGAAGAATCCATCGAAGAAGCAAACGTATCTTCATGTACTTTGGGACGCAGCTCGGACTATTTTATATACGTGGCTCACAAATTCCATTTTACTTAAATTATTTTTTTAGCCAGATGCTGCTACTGAAGAGATAGACGGAGCTCCGTTCTCTGTAGTATGTGTACGGTTGAAAGCCGGGGGAAAATATGTTTGTAGCACTCCGACAACCCGAAACTGAGAAATGTTTCATATTCCCACAAGAATTTGGAGATTAATGTAGCCTTTTTTTTTTGTATCCCCCTGCCCCTTTCACCTTAAACGTCTGATGGGAAAGTAGTTATTAAAACATCTAGTCCATTGATTTATTTATTTCTCAATAGTATTAGTAGGCAAAAGTATTTTTTTTTTCTCCTTGAGACCATTATGATGATTATGACTATTTTCTTGGGGTTGCATTTTATCTGACATTGTTGTAAGCTTGTAACATTCAGATTTGGGTATAAATTATCATCTCTTTAATTTTGCTCCGCACTTGCCACTGGAGTTTTATTAGTCTTGGACTAGTGGAGATCAAATGCTTTGCTTAAAGGATTGAGTAGTTTGCTTTCGTGGTTTAAATATATACTTTCTCCGTACCAATCATTACTTTATCTATGATTAAAATACCCATCAGAAAGTATAAAACAAAGGCAAATATGATACAAAGGGGGTATTAATTAAGATAAACGGAGTTATTGGAATAAAAGCGGCAGTGGAGTTTAGAAAAGCTTTTTCATTTGGTATGGTTAACCTTAGACGCACTTGGAGCGACATTGTTTTTAGGATACCCTTGTTATAAATTCATTGAAAGATTAGCAAAAGCCATAGCAGTGTTTCGTAGTAGAGTATCTAACAAGACCCTCCATATTGGTCACATTCATCAATAGTTAGCAAAATAGCCACATTCATCAAAAGTTAGCAAAAGTGATAGCCATGTTTCGGTGTAGAGTATCCGATCAAACTCACCCACGTAATGGACTAACGGCCATGGTGTGACGTAGTAATTCACGCGTTGCAAAAGATTTCCATAAATAAGGATGGTCTTGTGTTGCTCTTGCTGCTTGATACCTACAATCACTTCGATGATCACTTCCTGCAAACCTGCTCTTCACGCCTTTTGGAGTCCCAAGAACTATGTTATTGCTTTCGCTATGGTCCCGATAAGTTTGGACTCCCTTCTTTCATCTCGATAAACTGCTCTAAAACTTCCCTGATTCCCTCCCGATCCTAAAGTCATTACTTTTAGATACGCCACTGGCCCACTAGTGTTGTCATCCTCCATATCGCCCTCCCACCCACACCTCCTTCCAGCAGAGGACCCCCCATATTAATAGTATAGACCTCACCCCTTCGTATCATTTACCCCAAGATCGGCAGCTGCCTCTTTCCTGCATTCCTTCACCCCTCATCTCAACTGTAACTACCCGTTAGTACTATTGCTTTTCTTTGTGAGGTAGGCCGTGTTCTTTTCGGTTTAAATGAGCTGAATTAAGTTAAGTGGATGTGAGCTTAATTGAACTAAATTGAATGGAGCCGAGTTAAACTGAATGGAGTTGAAGTAAGATTTAATTCTGTGAAAAGATGAGTTGAATATAACTGACTAAAGCTAACTAAACTGTGTTGAATAGAGCCGAACTAAAATAAAACGAGCTGAAATTAAACCGGAAAAAACAGGACCGTACTCTTATTCATACTATTTGACTTGTCTTAAATTAAACATGAATATACCCGTCTTAACAAGAATTGGTCTTTAACTACTTAAACGTGAGCGGCCTTAAATACACTCCAAAATATACCACTTTTGATCCCCTAGTTACGATTACAACTCCTTTTCCAATTTCATTATGAATCCCTCAAATTTCATGTATTTCTTTTTCCACCTTTTTCTTCCATTCCTAATTATTTGCTCTCATTTATTTATTTATCCATTTATATTTCTTTGTTGAGACTCTAATTTTAATTGAATTTCGGTCTTAATTTACCATGTTCTTATTTTTAATCAAAGAAATGTAAATCAATTGATTTCAGTGACAATAATTTAACGTCAGATTGCAAATGATGAACACAAATTAAGTCGAAATATCCCAATTCCCTATTTTTTATTTTATTTTTTTGGCTGTTTAATTAATTTTACGTGGTTATTCATCTATTAACGTCATTATTTAACCTTAAATCTTAGGTTTTACTCTCACTTGCATTGTGGCCGATGGTAGATATAGTTTGATCATCATGTTTGTTGAATTGGGGATTTGAGTTTGGCGATTTACCAGCTAATTTCTCGATTCGATGTGAATTGTGTTTACAATGTTCATGATTGAAAGGACGGAAAGAAATTCGAGGAATGCAACCCGGGTTTTACTCTGAATTTTGGTCTTCTTGGGTAAATTTTGAATCTAGGGTTTCTTTCGGGCGGTGATGGTCTAGTTGTGGTGTTGTAATGGATAAAAAAACATCTGTTGCTCCTCGAAAATGGAGAAAAGTAGCTTATGGAGGAATGCAACCCGGGTTTGATGACAATCATACCGATGATTCTTTTCTTGAGGAGATGGTAACAAATGCTAATGTCGTTAAAAGAGACTTGTTTAAGGTGATGTTGGATTCAATCTCAATCTCGCAGTACATTTGTATTGTTACCCTTGTCGCTTTGGTTTGGTCTTATACACTTGAATCTACTATTACTTACAACTCTCTCTTGCTTCTCGATGTAATCTTACTTGGTTCCGGTTTCTTGGTTCTCCTTCTAACTTCCGAGATGTTTACCCCGAAGTTGTTTGCAAAATATATCCTTAATATCTCGTATTTCATTACGGGATTATATGCTTTGTCGCCGATCTACCATACTCTTACAAGGTCCATCAGCTCGGATTCCATTTGGGCTTTGACATCTATACTTGTAGTTCTCCATTTGTTTTTGCATGACTACACTGCCTGTACTATGAAGCCCCCTGGCTCTTCTACTAGTCCTACGTTAACTAGCAACATATCTTTGAACACTTCCATAATAGCTTCCGTCTTGATTGCTTCTCGGCTTCCATCTAGGCAACATGTTTTTGCCATCATGCTCTTTTCCTTGTTGGTTTTCCTATTTGCTCCTTTCGTCTTGTATTGTATTAAAAGGTTCTCGTTTGTGTTGCATCTCGGGATTTCACTGGGATTGGTGAGTCTAGCTTTGGCGTTAGTTTACAGGCTGCAGGGTTTTCTCTTCGGGATGTTGTTAGGTTTGCTGGTTTTCATCACATTTATATGTCCGTATTGGCTTATCAGGATACAAAAGTACAAGTTTGAGATCAATGGCCCGTGGGATGAGGCCAAGCTCTGCTTTGATATAACCGAATGAAGTAAAACATTCGTCATTTTGCAGTTTTGCACGCCTATACAAAGAATTGAGGTACTTCATATGTTCACCCAGTAGTAAAAAAAGGATCGAATCAACTATGCAAATTGGTGTGGCTAACATGTGTAAGCATAGAAAATGTGATGGGAATGCAGGTGCAAGAGGGATAAACAGTAAAATTGTATTGGCCAAGCCAGGTACTCTTAAAGATGTTGGATACGAAAAGCAGCTGTTGTATGATGTGAACATGAGAAATCTGCATAGGATTGATTATTTGGATTAATGAGACAATATGTTTAGTGAAGTGAAGAGATTTTGTTGCATTCTAGCCTTCATTTTGAACTCGATTTGTTTACCTTGCACCTCATCATTGTTGTATTCTCTTTTGTAGCAATGGCTCTGCCTTTGCTTGTGTGTTTTGTCCCTGATAACACCTACTGGCACTTCATATGCTATAGGGGTAGAAGCATGAGACCTTCTTGATGGAGCTCTCCTATGGGGGTGATTGTCGGGCATCAGTTCTTTGTGGTGATATATTCGCATCTAGAGCTATTGGATTCCTGGAGAGGTTGGAGCAAGGGAGAGTCCGCTCCTGTTACTAGATGTGTAGATGTATGCGATGTTGACCGAAGAATATAGAGTATATATTTGGATGTCTATTTTAGGATTTAGTCTGATACTGCTTATGTACTCTTACACTACCCATTTTTGTTCTAGTATATGCCATTTGTAGTAGGTTATTCGTTGATTCAATTGTCATTATTTTCCAAAATACAGGTTATTTGAATAATATGGCCGGGTTTTGCAGCTGCTTATGTACTATTGTACTCTATGCAACCTCGTAAACTACCACTCCCTCAATGTCATTTAAATATTAACTATAGTCAATTTTTCCTGCATTGCTCTTTTCTACTGTATTTTCTATTTGGTTTGCACAAATTCTCATTTTAGACGCGTCAATCCCCCTCACAAGAAAGCAAGTGTGGGGATATTTCCACTTGCCCCCCTTGCTAAGCAAGACAAATTTACACGTATCTTTTACACATTTTTAAAGATAAAGATAGTAGAAGTGCATGAAGGAGAAGGAGAAGGAAAAAGAACGTTCATCTCCCATAATTGGAATTAAGCTTACATTCTCTTTTTGCATCGAAATCCATGGTAGTAAACAAAGGGATAATGTAAAGAATTCACATTTACACCCATAAATGAAATATGTAAAGAATTGCTTGCTATAGAGGGAGTATATTGATGGTGCCCAAAAAAATTTATGCCAGACATTTGTATGAAAAAAAAAAATGGTTCTCTTTTAAAGAATACCGAAGTTTTCATTTGTCAACTATATCAACAAAAAGCATCAGGTACAAATGCTACTCGCAACTACCAAATTTCAGTCGTCAAGACAAAAGCCTTCCTCGGAGAATAAATATTTGTTTGGTCTTCTAGGCATGTGAGATCATCAACCACCCGTCTTTTGTCAACGACAGAAAAACAAAAGAATTATTCTAGTTTATGAGCAGCACCGGACTTAGCCTTAGCCTGAGCAACAAAAGCGGGATCTGGGGTGTGCTTATCAGTAGGCTCTCTCATTGCCATCCATATATAAAATCCTAGCATCACATTGACTGACACCACTGCAAGAAGTCCACTCAACAGATTTTGAGAGTGTGGTGATATGTGTGAGAAACCTGCCAATTATGCATGAAAAGGGAAGGATTAGGAACGGCTAGATTGAAACATAAGCATCATTTCCGAATCCTAAAAAGTAACAAGTAAGAAACAGGCATTATATATCACCCATCAACTCAATAATCTAAGACTTATTAGATCAAATTATTTCACTGATTTAGCAAAGTTACCAAGAATTCTGTTTACTAGTTTTGTTGTTCGGCATCTTCAGAGATGTCAGTCATTTCTTTTCGTCATTGTAATTGAATCGTCTCTAATCCCCCATGCTCTAACTACTTGGTTGTCTTATGCAACTATACGAGAGACATTCAGCATCATCGTGCTTTTACTACTCGTATACAACAATAATATCCCAATTACTCCAAGGCTCCTTAGGTAAGGAGACGTATGGCGTTGGATACAATAAATAACTGCTATTTCACACACACGAATAAAAATGCAACTAATTTAAGGAGTCGTTTTGCTTTTTTTCAATCATAATCCATAATTAAATTATAGTAATTCTTTTGCTCCATTGGAAATATAGTTACCATGCTTTTCCTTAGCCAGAAATCCCAGAACTAAAATCAAGCTTTGAACTGCCACTACCCAAACATATCAGTTGCAGACAGCAGATATCTCCTTCAAAACTGAGATGTCAATGCTCCAAATTAGAACTCAAGCCACCATTTTCCTTCTTAGTCTAAACATCACGAGCGTCATTATTCATTAAACACCAATAACCAGCCTTCAATTTGAGAAAAAAAAATCACAAAACTATGCTTTTCCATGTGTTACCTAAACTTGTTTAGTATCTAGACTTAATCACTAGACACGGCCATGATGGAAAAGACGCGAATTGAACAAAAAAAAAAAGTTAAACGTTGTCACATAAGAGAGTATCTTTTATCATATATGGATGATGCATACCCAAACCCACAAGCCACCACTATAAGATCTCAGTATGAGCCATCATCATAGGTGCTTGTGACTTTATATTGATTTGGCGTTTCTTGGAACAAAAAATTAGTTATTTTCTTCATGTCCATGACAATCTCCACTACATACATGATAAATTTCAGTCCCCAAGAAGTAATGGCGACAAAGGGGAAATTTTGGGAAGTCACTTTCAGTCTCAATCTCAATATTTCATTTCCAGGGGAGCGCATCTTAAAGATGGTTACTAAAGAAACAAAAAGGTCGCAGAAATCCCTTGTGTGTATATATCACAATCTGATTCCTACGCTTACACAAGGTTTAAGATCCTACTACAAAATATCTTCACCCAGTCCCAGCACAATCAAGTACTACTTGTAATACGATAAAGAAATAATGTTGCCAAAATAAAGAAATTTATTTAGTCATCGTAGTATATATGGCTAACATTATGGTTTGGATGCTTAAGTCATATTAAGAGTACTTGCAGTCCAATCCACGTCATAACAATACAGCCTATATTACTCCGGCATTTCACAGGTTGTGAATCGTGTGTTGACATTACACCCACACTCACAGAGGTAAAGATTGTAAACTATGTTATTGTAATATACTTATTATTAGCAAATCATATCTTCTCATATTTCTTTGTATATGGTAGTTTATCTCATATGCAATTCTTGCCTAATTATTGATGCCTGTATTACGGCTAGTTGTACCATCTAGGGTTCATTAGTCTCTAGTATAAATGTATACCTTGTATCTTATTTTCATTTATGCAATTCTAATGAAAAACAACCGTTCATATTTCTAATAAAGATTACCACCTGTGAGTTGTGAGTATCGATCACAGAGTTCACACGGGAAGTAAAGAAAAAATCAAGCCCGCAGCTTTTTTCTTATTAGTCACTAAACAAGTCGATTGAAGATGTCGAATAGGAACAAAATATATCCTCTTTCAATTTAACTTTAATCATATCTAACTTTTTGTTTATTCAATAGCGACAACATTAGCTTAACCCAGTCTTTAGCATTCCGGTATAAAGCTAACTCTCATCAACAATATTAGTGTCATATAGAACTACAACAAATCCACAAAATACTAGTACTAAGTAGCCATCAGAGATAACACATGTAATGAAGTCAACAACCCTTACATAATACTCCCTCCGTACCAATCATTTGTTCATTTGTTTAACGTTGATTAAAATACCGTCTCAAAGAATATAAAAGGGACACAAATCATCAGCATACAACATTGCAAGCAGTAGCAAAGAAGGAGAAAAACATACCAGGAAACCAGTCATGCTGAAAACCATATAAGATAGCAATAGGTAGTATCCACATAAACATTGAAGCTATAAAAAACTTTCTTGACACTCCTGCCATTTTTCTTCCAACCTAAACAAAAAAACAAACACCATATAAATAAAGAAACACAAATTCTTATTTAAGACGGGCATTATCCGTTTTAAGCCTAACATAAACATGGGCAACAAATCAAGCTTCTTAATAAGCTTTTTTAAAGTCAAATTTCTGAATTATTGGAAATCTATATGCCCAAAAAAAGTCAAGGGTTCTCCCAAATTTTGCATATGATGAAGAATTTTATACCCAGAATTCCAGAAATCACAGTGAAGCTAACAAATAGAGTAACAAGTTTGGCAATATAATTGGAACGTAGAAAATAAGTAAAACCCAGAAAAATTTAAGCAAAGATTAGTACTTAATCAGCATACATATAAATCAATTCCTTGAGCTAATAGCATACAGATTACAGATATAGACCTAGAAATATTCAACTCCTTCGGGATCGTGTTGTTGCGATTTTGTTTTAGCTCGACTTGGGTGAATCCTTGGTTTACCTCTATAACACGTATATCGATGTCAAAATCAAAATGGGTTAAATAAAGGGGGCTGCGAAACATCGTCGACGTTTTATAAAACATCGTCGACGTTTTTTAAAAAAAAGACCACTACTACCCTTTTCTCTCCTTCCTCTCTCTAACTTTTTCTCTAAAATTCAAAAATCTCATAAACTAATCTAAACAACTTCCACAAAAATTTGAAAGACGGTTTTCATATCAAATTAAACGGTAGTCAATGGCGGACAATGAATCATCGGTACGTTATGCATACCCTTTAACGTAATTTTTGTTTTGTTTCTTTAGTTTTCCATTAACGTAAATTTGAAAGACGGTTTCCATTGCTCTCTTTGTTAGTGTTCCGTTACTAGCCTATGACATTTGTTGATTCTTGAACACCCTTTTGAAGTCGACTTATAGTTTTGATACCGAATTCATGAGGGTTTTGGACGATTTAGGGTAGGTAACGTCCATATTGGACGTTGATATGAAGAACCAACGTCCAATATAGAAGTTGATAATCAATGTTGACGTCTCATATAGACGTTGATACCCCCTTTCAATGTCCAAACTGCACGTTATTCTCAATGAATAACGTCTGCTGTAGACGTTGGTGCTCATCATCAACGTCCAATATGGACGTTATGTTATATGTATAACGTCTGTCCTAGACGTTGACACCCCATATCAACGTCTAGGTAGGACGTTATATATATAGATCAACGTTCATTGTGGACGTTATGTATATGCTGCAACGTTTTTTTTTAAGTTTGCTTGCGTATTTTCGTGTTTTCGAGTAATTTCTCGTGTTTTCGCATGGTTTATTTAAGTTTTAATGTAATTTCCGCTTGTAAACAGGATTCATTTGAGGAATTTGTCGATAACGGGTTCGATTTCAACCCTTTATTTGTGACGGATATAGGATTTGATACTCGTGACGAAGCGTTTGATTGGGCACAAAAGATAGCGTTTGCTAATGGGTTTGCATTGGTGAAAGCAACTAATGGAGCGAAAAACCGTAGCGAACCCGACTTGTTATCTTCATATTTGCGTTGTTCTAGGTACGGGAGGCCACCGGGAGAGTATGATCCCGATAATCCTAGGAAACAATCCGGTTCACCTAAATGTGATTGCAAATTTCGTATTCGAGCCGTGCAAAACAAGTTTCGGGGATTCGAGGATAAACCCAAGATACTTTGGAACATTGTGATTGCCGTTGGTTTTGGGAAGCACAACCACAAGTTGGTAAAGTACAAGGATGGACATAGGCATTTTGCGGGTTTAACTGAAGAAGAGAAAGAGTATGTGAAACAACAAATCCGGGCCTCGATTCCCCCGAGAGATATTAAAAACGGTCTTCATCAAAGAACCCCGGAAAAACCGCAACCCTCAAGCACCCAAATATATAGTGAGACAACCAAGATGAGGCGTGAAATGAGAGGGAATCGAAATCCCGCTCAACAAATGTTGTCCTTAGCTGTAGAAGCGAAATATGTGCATTGGCATGAGAAGAATCCTGAGACATGTGAGCTTTCTCATGTTTTCATGTCTCATCCGGAAGCCGTGAAGCTGTTTCGTACCTATCCACATGTTGTGCTTATTGATTCGACATACAAGACCAATGTGTACAAGATGACACTCGTTGAGCTTGTTGGTGTCACACCATGTGGATCTTCATTCTTGATTGCTTGTGTATTGATTCCTTCTGAGTCGGAAGATGGGTACAAATGGTTATTGAAGAAGTTGGGAATGCTTCTCGAGTTCACCGAAGCATCTATTTCAGCGTTTGTCACTGATCGGGAGTTGGGTTTGATCGCGGCTCTACGGTCCGTCTATCCTCTTACATCTCACTTGTTATGTCGTTGGCACTTGAACCGTGCTGTTGAGAGCAAAGCACAATCATGGTCAAAGCATGAGTGGCGCACAAAGCAAATCATGTGCAATGAAGAGCATGGTTGGAATGGAGTGATAAATGCTACTACCAAGGATGAGTACGAGTTGCGTTGGGCCGCCTTTTGTAAAAATTGGATGGTAGTGGCGACTTATGCGGCAAAAACATGGGGCTCGTACTCAACAGGGTTCGTATTATGCTACACGAACCGGTATTTCCATCTTGGAAACACGGCTACTTCCCGGGTGGAGTCCTCTCATTCTCTTTTGAAGGCTTGGTTGAAAAGTTCTAGTCTAACCCTTGATACTATGTGGTCCCGTATTCATTCTATGCTTGAAGGACAACACTCCAAAATAAGAAAAGAGCTCGAGGAGTCAAGAAGTAAACCTCGTCATACATCTCATTTGTTTTCTTTGTTGAAAGGAAAGGTGTCCTTAAAAGCCATCGGGATTATGGAAAATGAAACTAAGAGGGGAATTGAGTTAGGGATCGGGTTGGTAAATGGATGCGGTTGTGCTTTAAGAACTACTCATGGCTTACCTTGTGCTTGTCTCTTGGTTGGTTTGAAAAACAATGATGAGAGAGTTCACCTTGATCAAGTTCATTCATTTTGGAGGACATTGGAGTATGGCAATGATGACACAATGCCGAAAAACGATGGTGATGCCTTTGAAGAGCTCGTCAATGAAATGAGGAGTAGTGATCCGGCAAGTAAGAGAACTTTTATTGAGAAGATGCGCACCTTTCTTCATCCGGAAGACGAGTACGTATTGCCACCCCCTGTTAGAGAAAACCCCAAAGGTCGACCAAGAGGATCTACTACTAGGAACAAGTCATTTTTTGAACATGTAAAGAGGAAGTTTGGGACACCTGGTTCAGATGGATCGACGACCACTCAACAAACAACAGTTGGTGATTTTGATGAGGTGAGGGTCGGTGCACCTTTGGAATTGGCTTACACTAGGGGTCCTTTGTCAAGCTGGAATAAAAGATGGGGGGTCCCGGAGGAGATGTGGTGTTTTTTTGATGGTTGGGTGGATGTAGGTGATGATGGTCATTGTGGTTTTCGAGTATTGTCTCATGCTGTCCGTGGTCGAGAAACTGACCATCTAGTGATGCGAGAATGGTGTGCTCGAGAGATTAGGGGTTTTGAGGTGTACAAGAATTATTTTGATGCGGCCTACGTCACAGATAATGGTTTTACTATGTTTGACAACACTTTGAGGCGCATTGAATTTTCCAACAACACCGGTTGTGGTCAAGAACATTGGATGCATGACGTTCATCTGTATGTTTTCGCATCGTTGTTTAACTGGGCAATTTGTGTCATAGGTAAGGCCCCGTCTAGTCCGAGTACATGGCAATGTAGTACATTTTTGCCTTTAAGAAGTTGTCCTCAAAGTCCGGTCCCATATGGTGTTTTGTGGATTTTAAATCACCACCAACATTGGATGCGGTTGCATTGTAGTGGACCACCTCAAGAAGTTCCAATGCCTCCAATAGAGATGACTTGGGCGGGGTATAGAGAACAAAATGTTGCACACTATGAAGATTTGTACAAGACAAATTTCGAAAATTGGCACACATGTATGGGAACGACACCTAGAGTGCGTCGCACAAGAAGGGATAAGTCTTGATTGTTGTACTTGTGTAATTGATGGATATTTATGTATTAATTTTTCTTCTTTTATCTCAATTTTTTTTTGATTAAATAAAATTGACAATACTCGAATAAAGCTGAAATACATTAAGAAAGTACTCGAATAAAGCTGACATACATTAATAAAGCTGACATATATTAATAAAGCTGACATACATTAATAAAGTACTCGAATAAAGCTGACATACATTAATAAAGCTGACATACATTAATAAAGTACTGGAATAAAGGTCACATAATTTAAAGTCTTAAAATTAAATTACATAGAAGAAACAATTAATCAGCGTTAAATACATTACATTAACACTTAATCAGTTGAATATCCTTCGGATGAATAACCATTAGGCCTATAAATTTCCTCCTCTATGTAAGTTACATACATTTCATAGGTTTTAAGACTCTGAAATGGCCCCACGAACATCCGGCCGTCCCCTTCACATAGAGAGTGTAAGGTCCTATATGGGACAACTGTTAAACACCTCTTGAACAGTTCAACTATCTCCAACCTCACTTTCTCCCACTCATTTCGCTTCAGGATGACATTTTCTGGATTTAAAAATTAATCTGGTTAATAATGTCACAAACTTTATTGATTAGAAAAATTAGACAATAGATTATAAGTAATGATACCTTCAGTTACGTTCATAGGATGAATGGAAGGGTTGTTGAGACCGTAAATAGGTCCATGCATTAGTTGAAGCGATGATAGAGGAGGATTGCCACGACTTATGAAATTATTAAGTACATGATTATTCAACACAATCATTAGGCGGTCGAATAGTAAGGGAAACTCGTTAACTATCTCGTTAATTTTATTCTGATAATAATGTCACTAGTTGTATGTTAGTCATCACCATGATTAAAGTATAGGATAATAGAGGTAATATATTTTAAGAGTAGAGAGAAGATAGTGAGTTGTGTGGAAATAATTTGTTGGGTAAAGGGTTTATATAGAGGAAATGCTAGGGTTTTCATGTTTTGGCCATTACATAATTCAAAACATAAACTAATAATAATAAAAATAAAAGTACCATTACATAATTCAAACATAAAATAATCTAAAATAATCCGTAGAAACACAATACAACAAATAAAACATAACTAAATAATCAAACGTCGTCATGTCCTACATCATCGTCGTCGTCGTCCTCCGGGTTCCTGAAGTAGCCGGCCATATCTGTAACCAACCGCTGAACACACGATGTCATCGCCTGCTGAGTAGGCTGTCTGTAGATAAGTGAGACCCTCCATGCAAGAGCTCTGCCGAACTCCGGCTCATCCAAAAGAGGCACCGTAGAAAACTTGGTACGACGGCCAGGAGGAAAGAAATACGGGTGGGAGGACTTCGTATACCATGTCATGTAACGATCGACCGTGTCAAACGGCATCGTGACCGGGTGTGAACGGTCTCTCAAAACAATCCGAGCCTCTGGGAGCCCCCACTCCGAATCAGGAAACTCCCCATAATACAACCTATAACTCGCCTTCGGTGAAGGCGGACGATGCTCAACAGCTGGCGTAATCATAGCGGTCGGGATAGGCTGGACATACCCAAACTGACGCAAAAAACGGTCAGGCTGATATGGCTCTACTACATCAAGAAATCTAATCAACCCCGAATAAAGCGATGTCCTACATGACCGATGTGAACCAACACCGTAAGGGGTCCAACGGATATGCTCCGCCGTAAGCCCGTCTAGCCTCTGACGGTGCTCATCTAGAATCTTCTCCTCCCCCTTAAACCTAGGAACCCGTGACCAAGCCTCCACCAATGGTCTACCCTCAACATAATATCCTGCATGAGGTCGGAAATGGGGAAAATACTCATATATCCAAGCCTGCAGCAACGACAAACAACCGCTAAGCCCACGAGCATCTCTCCGCGACGCCATACTCAACTGACGGTACAAGTACGCCAATGTCGCAGCCCCCCAAGCATACTCACCAAAACTATCCAAGTCATCAAACAAATGAAGCATCCGGGCCACTACCCTATCACTAGACTTGTCCGTGAACAATGTCTGTCCAACCAACAACATCAAGTACGCCCTCAGCGACTCATCATGGCGACCCGTCTCCACAACCTCCCTCAACTTCTGGGTCGACAACCCACCACTCCTATAATATGGTGGCTCGACATCCTGAAAAGCCAGCCCAAATAAAGTAGCCATCTTCTCCCTCAAGTCTGCATCATCCCTCGTGCTACCCTCCTCCTGCTCCACCATACCCTCCACAAAAACCCTAACGCCACTCACCTTTATCCCTAGAATACGCTGAACATCATGTAATAAGATAGTGATCTCTCCAAAAGGCATATGGAAACTGTTAGTATCCGGCTGCCACCTCTCTACAAATGCACTACATAGATTTTAATCTATGCCGGTGGTCACACAACTCATCAAAACACCAAGCCCACTCTCACTAACTCTCCGGGCAACCAGCTCCGACACCTTCATCCCGTTCATAGCCTCCATACAACCGGGCCTCTCGTAACACTTGAGCCACGTTCTCGCCGGCTTGGCCTCCGTCCAACTCTTATAAGCCACGTGCCCACCAAAACTACGTAAGACGTTGAGGTGAACCGGTCCTCCCTCAACCACGCCACTAAGACGCCAAGACAAATCCTTCTTCGTCTTCTTCCTCCCCGTGCTAGATGAACCCTGACTAACCGGCACATATCGTCCTCTACCAACCTGTACCACCTTCTTACCTGTTGGTTCAGCTACATGGTTCTCTACAAAACACTCGTCATCGGGCTGCTCTGCCGCCTCCTCCGACTCAGATCCTGAACCGCCGTCAACATTACCATCATCAACGGCCTCTAACCTATAAAAAACTGACGGAAAAAACAGTCTCGCTCCCAGCAGGCGGGGGCGTAGGGGAAACATCCGTACCCTCTGACTGAGTAGGACGAAAGACAACTCCGGCTTGACGCACACCGGGTAAGCGCCGCTTAGATGCCGTCACTTTTCGGCCTTTCGTACGATCAGGGACCACCATAATGTGTTTTTCTTTATCCATCTGCATATACGATAATATAGTGTTATGAAATAACTTATAACATATGAAATAACGAATAAAGCATAATTTCAAACGCGATAAAAAACGTATAAAACGTTATTTCAATAGCGATCGATAACTTTACGAGAAAAAATATAATTTTTACACGAATCAAACTACATATGTTTTAGAAAAAATAAAAATTAATGTGAATATTACGTTCATATCAATAACAAAGAAAAAAAACGTCGATACCCAACACCAACGTTCAGACTGAACGTTGGTATCAGTGACCAACGTCTGGTTTGGACGTTGGTGTCACTGACCAACGTCCAAACTGAACGTTGGTGTCACTGACCAACGTCCAGACCAGACGTTGGTCACGCACTGATACCAACGTTCACACTGAACGTTGGTATCAGTGCGTGACCAACGTCTGACCAGACGTTGGTCAGTGACACCAACGTTCAGTTTGGACGTTGGTCAGTGACACCAACGTCCAAACACCGGCTTATTCAACCTAATTTCCCCAATACAAGCGTCCAAACTCCATCCAACAACAATCACACCCCGTCTTCAACAACACAACACAATCACTAAACTAATTCTAATTCTAATTTGAAAAACAAACAACAATTTACTAACAATAACTACTAATTCAAATAATAACTAACTAAAAGAAGGAAACTTACTTGAACAAGGGGTAGGGTAGCGGCGACACTGTGGTGGTGGGGCTGGGGGCGGCGTCTGGTGGTGGGGGTGGGGCTGGGGGCGGCGGGTGGTGGACAAGGGTGAAAGAAATGTGGGTTTAGGGAAGAGAGTGAAAGGAATGTGAGGTAAGGGTAGTGACCGTCTTTTTTATAAAAAACGTCGACGATGTTTTATTAAACGTCGACGATGTTTCGTAACCCGGTAAATAAACTTGACTCTATGTATTTTGGTTTTGTGACAATACTCTACTTTTCTTCTAAAAAACTTTGACCTTACATAATTCATGATTATGAATTCGTAACGCGAACTTAAGCGGCTTGAGTGTAGTGGAGAGCGGGGTGTCTCAAAGCGTTGTAATCTCAACGAATTGAGAGGTCCCAGATTCAACTCCCTACACGGGAGTGCTGCGGTTACCCCTATCAAGGGTTACCTGGATGACTTACCTTGCAGGGGCGTATCCAAGGGGGTGCAGTGGGTGCGCCTGCACCCCCCCTAATTTGAAATATTTGCATTTTAGTTTTATTGAAAATCAAAAAACCATTAGGGGTGCAGTGGTTAGTAACTTAGTTTTTATCTTAGTGGTCACGGGTTCAAATCTTATAAGTGACCTTTTTCCATATTTATTTCATTTAGTAATAAATGTGTCTTTAATGTCATTTAATGCATAGTTTTAGACTTTAATTATCCTACATTTTCATGTTCAATTTTTATTATATTCAAATACTATTTAATTAACATAAACAAAAGTATTATGTATATATTGATCTCCAATTTTTTGGATTTTACGACGGGATGTCTTTTACGGTAAATAATTATATACTCACGATTTTAATTTTTTTTATATTTACTCGAATTTTTGAATATTTTAATTTATTTTTTTAGTTTAGTCTCACATTTTTTTTTGTATGTTTAAATTTTTCTTCCCGTTGCCGAAATCATTGTTAATTTGCACCCCCTATGTTCAAATTCTAGATACGCCACTGTTACCTTGTCTCCGTGCTTGCAATGTGTTCGGGTGTTCCTTTGGTCACCAAAAAAAATCGTAACGCGGCGGTTCCTTTTTTCAAATTGATCGTCTTTTCAAGATCTTTGATTTTAAAAAAAAAAATTCACTTTGTGAGCTTGTTGTAAGAGATATGGTCGGTCAAACGTTTTTAACCAAATAAACTTTAACCAAATTCTTTGTTCATAAAGTAACAATTTTTTTTTTCAAATTGAGCGTCTTTACGAGATGTATAAATACCGGGTACATCATACAGACTCTCCAGAAGGTATAAATACCTCGTCATTTACAGACTCACTACCCTCCAACCCCAACAATACAGCATGACTCCTTGAAATGAAAGAATGGGTTGCCCCTGAAACAAATAACACGAATGAAGGAACATGATTAACAAGAAAAGTACCAGTAACCATCTGAGCGTCCGCCTCAGCCCTCAGCTGCCTGCTTCCCCATTGCGAACAGTTTGCCATTGCTCTTGTTCATCCATATTAATAGCTCAAGAACAACAAGAAGGAGTTCTTGTTGTGCCCATTTAATTTCCATTTCTATGTGAGAAAATTTCTTCTTTTGTATAAATGTCTTTATATTTGCATGCATGTTACATAGATCATTAAATACTAAATTAACAAGTAATTTAGTAACTTATTAGAGGAGTTGATCGGACCTGTCGCGAGCCCGATACAAAGATAAATTACCCAGACTAGGCTAATAACAAATTAATGTAATTAGGGAAGTAGGGGTCGATCCTCAGGGAGATGGTATTTCCTATGGATTTTGAATCGTCTCACAATTGAGTTTTATCTAACGATTTTCTGGGTTTTGAGGTTTTGAATTCTAAACTAATAAAGAACATAAACAAAAACAAAATAAGAGCAAACTAAAATGAAAACAATAAAGCAAATGACGAATTAACAATAATGAGAAGCATCTAGGGAAGTAGGTTCACACATGTAGATTGACATATTGATGAAATTGGATTTAGGATATGCAAATAATTCATTGCGCGTTCGTAAGAATGGTGTGTTCATTACAATCATAGATCAGATGGTCTAGCAGGCATTTAGGCGATTTACTAGGTCTTAATCCACTATGTCATGCTTTGTCTATTCAAATCTCGTATGTCTACCTTGGAAAAGAATTCCATACTAGTCAATGATTTTGATCAGGAATCGTCAACTATCGTTTTAGTCCAAACATGCATAGACACAATGTTTTAAAGGCACAATTTCTTTTATCCAATTGTCATCTTTTAATCAATCCAACATGGCTACCCTACACCCTAGAAAGGTGACTACTCACTCATGATTATGTTTATATTTAAGATGATTTTAGCAATGAAATTTAGGATATACATTTTTAGTTGATTTTTGACAATAATTTAGACTCTTTATGTGGTGATAATAACGACGCTATTTGACAATCTAAGGAATGAAATTATGATTATAACAACATAAAAATGAATCTAGACAATATGTAAAGGAAATAACAATCAAATGAAAAACAATAAAGGATAACAAGCAAAGGATAAATTAGGAATACCTAGGGACGATCAACAACGAAAGTGATAACGTTAATAGGAATCCCTTGCATAGAATAATCGTTCCTTGAATTACAATACTTGTACCCAACAAAGTAGACTTCAAAGATTGAAATTCTTATTGAACTAAACTAATGTATTGATATGAAATGGACAGAAATAAACTAAGAACAAAAGACAAAAGAAGAAGAAAATCTAAACTAGAAAGACTAAAAACTAAAGAGAAAAGAAAGGAGATGTGGTGAGTTGTATGAGATAGAGATTGAGATGGATGTGGATAGAGATGCCTTGAGAAGAGGGGCTTAGAGCATCTATTTATAGCATTAGGGTTTCGTGGAGAAGAGGCCGGGCATTAAACACATAGGACAAAAGTAGGAAGTTGTAGCCGTCATGCTCGGATCAGCACACATCCCCGATCGGGTACACACTTACCCGATCGGGTAAGTGGACATCTAGAAGCTCTTGACTAACATTTCATCTTCCTTTGCTTTGACTTGACTTCCATCATCCCCCTTGACCTCTTCAATCGGGTTTGTTGATAGGGTTTGATGTAAAGCGATGAATTCTTCCGCCTAATTGATTGGTCTTCCGAAACTGTCTTTACTCCTTCTCTCTTTCGAATAAGTGAACCTTCTCGAAATGCCTTTGACATGGTCAAGCTTGCTTCTTCAAATTGTCGGATCTAGGCAAATGCTCGGGAATATAGAAAAAGGGCGTAGAAACGTCACTTTCCCTACAAAACAGGTTAGAACACAGGAATTCGCCTAGAAGACGATATTAGCTCATAAAATGGCTTAACAAAGCACAAATGACATACAAAACCGAGCTAAACTGGGGGTTAAAATCATACAAATATTCACTTATCAGGAGTCTAATTAAGGTCTATGGACTTTCAGAATGCAGCTTGCTCCACACATAGATGCGCTGGACAGTTGACCACCTCAAAAATACTCTCCATCTCGCGATGCCAGTCATCAAGTAGATGTGGCGCGCCTGTACCCTCAAAGGTAGTTGGTCGGTGATGAGCAATGGTAGTGCTGATTGAAGTAACACTAACAACCACCTCTCGATTACTACCCACCTTCATAAGGGGCTTAAGTGAGCGCTTTATTCTGCTCAACGAGCCTGGCCACCTCTTCGGCATTAAACTCTGAAGTCGCCGCTGAAGCAGTGGCTCTGGTCGTAGGCATTATATCTTCAATAAGAATGGCAAACGTAAGCACAAGCCTACGGCCAAAACAGACAATGGTCATGACATAAAAATACTCGGCCGAGTGAAAGAATCCACTCGACCGAATCGACCACACTAAGTACTCGGCCGAGTACACCAAATACAGATTTCCTAAAACCATTCAGGGATTTTCACTCGATCGAGTCCAATCGGCACTCGGTCGAGTCACACATACTCGGTCGAGTGTCAACTTACACTTGGTCAAGTGACTCAGATCACATACTCCCAAAATATTCAGGGATTTCGACTCGGTCGAGGTATGATGGTACTCGGTCGAGTCTCTCATACTCGGCCGAGTGTCATTATGCTCTCGGTCGAGTCTCAATTACAGAACATAACGTTCACATGACTACTCCCAACGATCAAATGTCAAGTACTCGGTCGAGTAGGCCCTACCCGGTCGAGTACACTGCCCCACTCGGTCGAATCACGCAATTATTCCGTCCCCAAACAACATTTATCATGTATAATACCATCAAACATCAACATACATGCTCCTATTATCAAATAGATGGCATACCATCTGACCCAAATTATCAAATCCATAATATAAAGATGCAAAATGAAAACAATGTTTAAAACTACTACAAGTTCAAGACTCCAACTGACACGCCAAACTGACAAGCGGAAGCTAAGCTCATCAGTGATCCCATCCTCGATCCCACGCAACGCTAATGATTACCTGCGATCACCTGATCACCATCCCCCAATGGATCACAGCAGTTTTGTGAAACAGTAGAAAGGTCAGTATATGCATACACCAACCAACGTACAAGATAAACGCAAGGGGAAAGAGAAACCAGAGGCCCATCGCAGCGGTCACCTCAGTAGACTCAGGTTACCAGCCTGCTCTACAAAACCACCAATTGACCCTGCACCGCAGCCACAGGCGTCGAACTTCCTTCTCGCCATAGTAAGATAACCCGGAACATTAATGTGCACATCCCTCACGTGGCGGGATCACCACGGGGGTGAACACGGGGTGTGACCAGTCTCCCAACAGGATCACCAAACCATAGTAACCATAGTACCAACAACCACAACTCCTCAATCTCCAACATCGTCACAACAGTGACCAACAACATCATCGCATATCAATTATCACATATAACGGATCAATAAGCTCATGCCATCAATTTGCATAAACAAATAGCAGCTTGACCCCCACACTGTTGTCCTCCGTGATAGCCACCACCTCCAGAATAGGATCTGGTTTGAGAATAGTTGCCCTTCTTATTTAAATAGGAGTACATCTTCAGTTGATCCCTTGAGGTCACACTAGAAATCACAACCACATACTTAGAAACTTTAGAAGTTTCATAGAACTTGTGTTTGTAGCTTGAACTCGAGTTTCTAAGGTAGAAATTTCGAGTGTCTTGTACTCGGTGTAAGAGGATCTTATTTGTTGTTCTAGTATAACAATAAACAAGTGATTAAGGATAGTCTAGGTGCATCACCAAGGAGAGTTCCTATACTTGGAACTAGGAAGTTGATCCACATATCCTTAAGCTTAAGAACAAGTACAAGAAGGTGTCTTGTACTTGTGCCCATACTCGAATAATAATCAATGTGAGGAACAAGAACTAATGGCAATAAGGCTGCTTTAGGATATGTCATTAGAGATCATATTGGTAAAATAGTTTTGTTAGGAGCTAAAACTTGTGGATCTAATAATATTCTTGTTGCAGAAGCTCTTGCACTAAAAGAAGGTATTCTAGATGCAAAATCTTTAGGAGTTTCAAAGTAATAATTGAAGGTAATAATTTATGTGTTACAACTCGATTCGCAGCACTTGGCAAATTCCGTGGGAAATTTAAGTATTGTTAAAGATGCGAAGTTTGATCTTCCTATTTTTAAGGAGGTAATAGTTAAACACTGTTACCGCGAGGCCAATAAAGTTGCTGACTTTATGGCTTCCATAGGACACTTTTGTTCAACTCTTTCAAGATGCTTCCTTAGTCCATGCCTTCCACTTAATTTACTCATCCGAAAGGATGAAATAAGTTGGTCCTACAATCGAGGAGCGACCTAGTTTTCTTACCTAATAAAAAAAATAAAAAAAATAAGATTTCTGATTTTGCTAAAAGAACTAAGTTTAACGATGCATCCTCTTAACAGATCATTACATTGTTAACTCAAAATATCATACACTGATGCACCATGGTATATAATTTTGGTTTAAATTCGTCAACTCATTTATGGCTTATAAATACACAATGTACTACCACCATGAATAAGGTAGACGTGTTATCACTTTGTCGATGTAAACAAGACCTTGTGACAATTAGGCGTTTATACTTTATAACATCTCACACTCCCTTTCCTTTTAACAATATTTTTGGGTTTTTTTGGTCATAAACTAGCTTTAATTTAAGGTCAATAATAAACAACTTTTCGTCTTTTTTTGGCTTTCAACTACATTTCCTATTTTTTTAAGACTACCAAAAATCCACTTCCGACGAAAGAAAGTCAACTTTTTGGCATTGACTTATTATTCTCCCCTTTTCACCAAATAAAATTTGCAAAAAAGCTCATCTCCATTCCCAACACATTATCTAAGTCTCTTTCAATTAATGTCATCGCATCAATCATCTCTGTCTCACTCTCCATCTCCGTCGTCACCTTTACTGCAACTTTCACCTCCGCCCTCACTTTTTGACAACCTTGTTGACTATTCATGATTCATCAACTTAATGTTCATTTTAGTCATATTAAAAGGGATGTGTTTTTTCACATGCGAATTTTACTCTTTCACATACGTCTTTTACAAATTTACCCTTGTCATTTTTTCCTCTCTCGTTCAATTGATTTTCTTTCATCTCCCTTTCCTTTACATCCCTTCGGCAACCACTTTGTCTGACCTTAATCCGGTCGACCCATGTTTCTTCTTAGCTTGGTGTTAATTAGCTTCTTAATTTTACTATGGTTGCTAAAGCAAAAACAAAGTCAAATTTGTAGGTACATTATATTTTTCCAGGTTTGATTTGGCAACATTCAATCGTTAGAGGAATTTTTCATCCGGTATTTGTTAGGCTATAAACTATGTTACAGTATCTTTAATCATTTAATAGTTTTATGAAACATTATATATATATATATATATATATATATATATATATATATATATATATATATATATATATATATAGTCAGGATCCGGTGAGAACCACTAACATAATGAGAACCGTGAGAACCCTCACTAAATCTCCACCAAATCTTGTTTCGAAAGTTTTGTTGGATCATTTACCATTAGTTTAGTTTATTCAAGCAAAATACTTGCAGTAACTAAACAAAATTTATTGATTATATAAAAAAATATGTACTTAATGTACATAAATTCAATTTGTACACTAAAATTACTCTAAATGCGTGAAAGCGAGCACTAGGTGCACGTAAATTTCTACATGCATGAAAACAATTACTAGGTGCATGAAAATAACAGGCTCTAGATGCATTAAAATGAGCACCAGGTGCATGAAAATTGTTAGATGCATGAAACTGACAACTAGGTGCATGAAAATTAATAAATCGTATTTCACCTCAATTTCCGTCGGTAAATTTCATTTTTTTTTACCAAGATGTATGTTATCTAGCCATAAAATCCTACGCCGAACCCAAATATGTCCTTATTTTTTAAAAATTAATTTCGTAAGGCGGAGTTCTCACGGTTCTCATTATCTTAGTGGTTCTCACCGGATCCTGATTATATATATATATATATATATATATATATATATATATATATATATATATATATATATATAGGAATTGAATCATGTGAGGCACCCTTCTTACGGTGAGGCTGCCGTACTCATCTGAACCAATGATCACATATGAATCAAGGACTCAGATTGAATAGATGATTATACGCAGGATTAAAGAAATCAACTATCACTCCTCTCATTTAGCCATAATACCACTTCCTCTCTCTTACATTTATCCTCCCAATAGCCTACTGTCTCTTTCCACTCTTATTCCTACAGGAAAAAAAATTTGAAGTCAATCAAAATAATCCCCAAATTCAAGAAACCCTAAATAAAGCACAAATTAATCAAAAAAACACTAAATACTTCTGAGATTTTGCACGTAAC
>JAIUZE010008660.1:0-39862 GCA_022085475.1 Heliosperma pusillum | reverse complement strand
ACTCGTTAAAGATAGTAAGGCCTATCCATGTCATGGTCCAAGATACTCATTTAGAATTAGAATGGTCAAGACGCCATATACTCATAATTCTCTATGGGTACTTAGTCAACACGACATATATCACACAATTAAACAGTCACGGGAAAAACTTCCTATCATGTGACTAATTGCATATAAATCACATTCAAATATCATATTGCCTCATATCTACTAAGGCTCATTCATTCATTCATTAAATAAAACTTTACCTGAAGACAAATCCCCGACCCAAGTCCCGCGACGGGTCATCAGTCAAAACAGGGCTGACTAGATCATAGTTTGACCAAACCCGTTTGGTCAAACCGGCTAGAAACAGAGTCTTAGCCATTTAGGCTTGAACATAAGAACATCATATTCATTCCATGCTATTTTATTCAAATTTCTAACATGTGAATTATAAATTCTTACGAAACCCGTTTGACTTAAGGAATATCAAATTAAACTACAATCTCATGCTATAATTTCTAACATGTGAGAAATAATAATATTTATGAAAACCGTTTAATTAAATAATTTACTTATTAAAATTTCCCACTTGCTAAATATTACAAAACAGGATATAATAATAACACTAAACTCAAAAACCGTCACAAGCCCAAAAGAGGACTCACGGCCTGGTTTGGGCCGAGACTGAACCGGGTCTGAACCGGGCCCACGGGCTGGTTTGGGCCTGTTTTGGTCAACATTTCTAAAATCGTTTCTTAATATTTCCCGCATGCTTAACATATTTAAAACCCGTCAAAACAACAACAAAACAATCAAGTATCGACACAAGCCCAAAGGGCCAATTACGGACCAACCCAGACCGGCCTGGACCGGCCTGAACCGGCCTGAACCGGGCTGTTTCTCGGCCTCCAAAACAGCCACCACTCACGGCCACCACCAACAACAACCCAAATTTATTTCTAACATGTTTTAATTAACAACCATCCATTTTAACAACCAATTCAACCATCATTCATACTAAAATTATAATTATGAACAAATCATCCAACATGTCAAAAATACTAAACATGTTAAAATCTCATAAAACTTAATAATAATAACAACCTAGCATGTTACTACTTAAAACCGTAAATAACAAAAACAACAAACACATGAACATAAAACATATGTGACATTAATTCGTCGAGTAACTCGGAATCGTTACCTTAGCTAGCACAAAACCATGTAGCACCAAAATAAGAACTAAAACCCCGTCTACTAATCTTCTTCTAAAATATACGAGTCACCAAACTCGTCTTCATAATCTCCTCCTATAAGAAATGACAAAAATAACATTATTAGAATTAAAACTTGATTTCAACAATTAAAGTGTTGAAAACGATTTTGTCGGAATTGAAAATAAAACGTACATGGAGATGAAGAGCGGAGAGGAGATTTTAGAAATATAATTTAGAACGGATTAGGCCAAGTAACGAAGGTTTTGTGACGATTTTGCTCAAGAACGATCAAGAACACGAAGAACGATTATGATTATATTAAAGAAGGTATTAAAAAGATATTAAGTTGATTTAATGTAAAATAGAAAGATAATTAATGAGTAAGAGGGGGAGGGTTTGGACCGTGTAATTATAGGGATTAACGGGAGTCGGGTTTTGAACTTGTTGTTACGGGATTGACTCGGGTTTTATAAATATATTATGGTAAACATCTAGATATTATTAGATATTATATTTGTTTAATCAAATATCTAGATATTATTAGATATTATGTTAGTTTAATCAAAAGAAAGAAAATATCTAATCCTAAGAGACAAGAGGAAAGAGGCGTGTGGAAGAGGAAGGAATCGGGTCTGTTTTTAAGCGATTTGTTGCGGAATTAAAGTTGACAGATCGATAAAGTTACAAATATCTTAGATATTTGTATTAGTTTAATAATAAGTAATCAAAAGATCTAAAATGAGGGAAAAAGGGGATTTGGGCGTGTGGCACATGTAGGAGTCGGGTTTCGGGTTTGTTTCGGGACTTAAGTTGACTCGGGAATAGTTAAATGAAGTTCGGGTTTAAACCGTAAAACCTATTCTTTAATTCCGAATAAATTCAAAATAATTATATTAAATTATCATAAATTCAAATAAATCGTAATAAATTAAAATAAATTAAATTTATTATTTTTCAAATATAATTTCGGTCTTTCAAATTACGGGTTGTTACAAAGAATGTTCTTTAACATCCAAAATAAATTCCATTTTCATTTCAATTTAATCCTCATTAAATCAAAACATCGACTAATTCATTATATTATTATCTTAACACATTAAAACAACAACATTTATGAATAAAAAATGGAAACCCTAAAAAAAAAAACACAAACGGCTAAAAAAAAAAACTCTCGGCTGGAAAAATAATTACAGCATACTTTTTTTTTTTTTTAAATTATACCAATCATTTAATGAAAACATATAAAATAATTTCATAACCAAAGGCTCTGATACCACTTGTGGGAATTATCGGTACACTTCCCTTTAAAATTTTGGATTATAATGAAATTATAACTATATGAATTACTAGTCATAAATGAAATTGCATAATCTAAAACAGGAGATTAAGAAATAACCTTCGGTCCTAGTAAAAGGCCTAAGAACAAATACCAAAGTAGGTATTCTCCTAATCGTTGCACCCAAGATGGTTCAAGAAATGCCTTCGTAGTGCTAGAACGAATACCCAAAAATTACTTCTAATTTTGTGTGTATATTGATGATGAATATGAAGATGAATAAGAGAGTACAAAATAAGAATTTTTCCTTCTCTTTTCACCCTTGTGCCGTCACAATTAGGAGTCCATTAGGGTTTTATTTTTTTTTCTTTTTATCCTCACTTGAGCCGTGAGATTCAAGAGGAAAGCATGAAAAATAAAAAACCCTAGTTTCCTTATTTTCTCTCAACCTATATTAGGTAGTTAGCATATATCATTTAATATGTACATAATGTAATATGTATTCTAATTATTACTAGTAATGGACCGTCACATAAACCGAGTAATGTCAGACCAATACACTATAATAATATCGTGTAACACATATCTGCCAACTTAAATATAACAGTTTACATTTAGTTTAGACCAACATTATATACATGGATTAAATATAACATTTTATATTCAATTACCAGCTAACATTATTTAATCGTTATTAAATAATCATATCATCATCACATTGACTAACCTTTTAGTCAAATACATCGACTAACCTTTTAGTTATTTAATAAGGCATCAATATGATTATTTTCTCAAATAATCACAACTCTCAAACACATCCTTTAGGTGTGACTTTTAGGGATCAGTTGATCACCGCCATCTGTATGACATTAACGTCAAACTTATCTAGCAAGCCAACCGTTATCGATAAACGTTAATCAACTGATTATAATACAAAGTATACCCTGTGAACCTTAGCTGTTATCACACTAACTGTGGAGGACACTAGCTCCAACAAATTTGCTGGTAGGACTCCGACGAGAGTGAGGGTAGTTAGAGAGATGGTGGCTCCTCCTCCTTGTACAAGTGAGCAGAGGGCTCGGCTTTGGTTGTGGCAATTCTTGTCTATGATTTACTTCAGAGACCAGGGGGCGAGGCTATCGACAAAGGTTCTTCCTTTCCTTTATGACTTGCGTAGCCTAGGTCTCTAGGACTGGGTTACTCCTGGCTTTGCGGTCCTTACTCGTTATATGAGGGCTATGGTCAGGCTGAAGCTGATGGAGAAGGGGACTTCTCCTGCTACAGTCGGTCCTGGATTCTTGCTGGATGTATGAACCTTCCTTTGACTTTTAATGAAAGATCATTAACCTTATTTTGATTGAAAGATCAATATTTGATGTTGATATTGTCATTACCCTTTTTTGCAGGCGTGGGTGTACTCATACTTACCGGGCTTCGCGCCCAAGAGGACGGAGCCTAAGCCGAGAGCGTACCCAGTTGTAAGTGACTGGGTATTGTGCCGTTAGATAAGCCAGCGTTCTTCTTATGATGTCTGTAGAAGGGGCGTGAATGCCTTGCAGGTGGAGCACGCACGTACCTCGAACTGCTTTTTTTTTTTTTTCTGTCTTTTATTTTGGAGAATTATCACAAGGAATGATCCTTTTGTCTTATTATCGTCTTGAACTCGATCATAGGAATGACCCTTTTCTTTCTTTGTCTTAGTGGGTTCCGAGGCCTTGGGTTGACTACGCGGATGCACCAGCTTTCATAGCTGAGGTCTTACGCCTTAGGAGCTCGAGTCGGTTGTTGCTGAGGACGCCCATGGGACCTATGTGGTACTTGGGCGAGCGTTTGACTTAGCAGTGTTCTCGTGATGCTTTCATAGTCCCCACCGACCCTCCAGGGTTGATGTGTAGGGAGCCTTCCGATGTTGAGATCCAGGCTGACCTAGATGGTGCTAGTGAGGACACACTTCTCTAGCCTGACGAGGAGTACACAAGGTTTGTTCATCGGAGATTGGCGTACTGACCGATCGTGGTAAGCATTGCTTGCTTGTTGTTATATTTAAATTTTGACAAATGATAAATCACCTGTTGATGAACCATTTGATCTTCGCAGGAGATCGAGGTGGCGGGCCTCGAGCCCTTAGCTTACCCTGAGGTGCTTGAGCACGGATGCGGCTGGTTCCACGACGATTTCAGAGCTTTGTGAGTTTAGCGCAGTGGTCGTGATGCTGGATTGGAGGAGTGGGAGCACCTTGTGAGGAGGGTGAGCTTCTAATCCATGACTGTCTTTGTCGCATAAGAATGCATTTGTTTTTATCCTTCATTTGTATTTAAATGTAGGTGGCTCCGTCTTGGCATGTTGCGCTGTGGAGGGTGGCCAACCGATTGCGGGCTACAGCCGTTGAGGCACTCGCAGGTGGCCAGGGGTGGCCAACCTATCATTTCCTTTTCATTTTGCTGCATTTTTGTATTTTTTGAGATGAAGTAGTTGACTAAAATGAGGCATTTCTTTCGCATAGGGCGTTGGAGCGTGAGCTGGTAGAGTCTCGGACGGAGACATCAGAGTCTCGAGAGGAGATAGCTCGCTTGCTGAGGGAGTTGGAGGCCCGGGATGCTGTGATCGTTGCCCTGGATATTTTAGTTGGGCTCATTGGTTATGAAGATTAGTTGTCTTGTTTTGTTTGTAGACTTTGCGTATTTGAAATTTGTTTTTCGATTTGCTTTATATCTGGATCCGTTTTAGGGCACGTCCAGTCTTTGATTTGGCTTTAAGGCAAGAGCCCCCAGTCTTGCGTGTACTCCTTTGTGTGTTACGATGGCTGAGTGCCTTTATTGTTTGATTTCTTCTGTTCCTGTAGGTTAGTTTAAAGACATGTTTGGTAGCTGATGGTTTCTGCCGTCATGTCGCCGGAATAGAACTCACATAAATTACATGTAGCAAGTAATCTACTCAAACATTTTACATGTGGCATATCGGTACCCTAAATTAGCGCGAAATGAATGCATGTATAAAATGCGAAAAATTGTACGGAAATGTAAAAATATGATTGACAATGGGGAGACTTACCCCCTAAAAAAAGAAAAGAAATATATAAGTTTAGAAAAAAATGGAAATGAGATGATTTTCCTAAAAAAGAAAATGAAAAATGAATGAGTGTGCGTGACTGGCGAAAATGTCGATTATCGTCTAGAAAACCGAACACGGTTAGGATTAGGAAATCCAAAACCTTGGTAACTCAGCAAATTTTACGAACGCACATCTTATATGAATAGGAAATCATAAGAACTCGGAAATTTTCTAAATGTGTGGACTCAAGACCATTTGACATTGCATCCGCACAAAAGCAACTTTGATATCATCATCACAATCATGGTAAGAAAATCTACACACAAAAAGCAAATCGAAAAAAATCGGATCCTTAGGGATAGAAAGGTCACTATAACGACGACAGAAAGGGCCACTAACATAAAATTATAGCGACGACAAGGTTAAATACCAACAAAAAGTCTTATCGAAATAAGCAAGAGCGTAATCAACGACGAAGTTCTAAGAACAACAAATCGGTTAAAAGTTAATTTAAAAGGCAACGACAGAGTAATGATAAACAAAGATATACAATTTTCTTGAAAGAAAGCTTATCAAGATGGATACGAGAGAAAGGAGCGATAAAGCTTACGATCAAGGGAATGAAAACTCATGCAAGGGAGAAAGCTAAAAACTTTACTCCCAATACGGAAACCATCACGATCGACTTCTCGGGCAAATTCAAAAATCTATCTCATAGCCACATCAATTCCAAGAACTTCCTCAAATCGACATCACCAACTCTACTAATAAGCTAGTCCTCGAAAGAATTTAACTCATCCAAGTTAAACTTTAACTATTTCAATCATTAAATTACACAAACATTCTTTCCAATCACAAGACCAAAGCTACTAACACAAATATCGAATATTCAACTACCATCAACTAACGTCTATTGATAAGGAAAAATCCACAATCAAATAATTTACATGAAAGATCCTTTAACGTACTTTAACACCCTTAGTTAAATCATAACCCTACCGGAAACCACCAACCACAAGGTGAAAAAAAGGTTTACCATAATAATTCTCTGATTGAAATGACTTCAAAGCTCCTTGTCCTAAACTTACAACGAAATTTCTCATCGTCAAATCATAATATCTCAAGAAAGAACAAGTACTAATTCCAAACCACATATATTTCCAAACACATAACGACGAGACAACTAATCAAATCATCTAGCTTCTCAAAACTCAAAATGCATCGGTCTTCTCTTATGAAAATATTTCTCAAACTTTGGTCACTAATCTTAATTACCACAAAGGAAAGTCCTTTTTAGGGTCCAACATTTAAAGACAATAAATTCTCAAAAGATCTCTAAGACGATTTTTATAATGCTAACAACAACTAACTATAATCACGATCAGCTCGATTCTCGAAAAAGCACTACAACATCAAGCTCAAAATCCCAAACCACCAAGAGAGTACAATACTACCAAGAGACTCAACCTAATGTTTAATTTCAAATCCCATATTTTGTCAAAATCAAAACAAACTAGCTCGATTAAACAAGTATTTACCATAGCCCAAGCATCCTCAAAATACAAATCAGTAACTCTTTACACCAGTTAATAAAAATACTCCCTCGCTAGAGAAGGGAGAAAGCGACTACGAGATACGAAACACTAAGAAACTTCAAGGAAAGAATGCAATAAGATATGAGATTGAAAAAGATGAACGATAAAGATAAGGGGCCAAAAGTAAGAAATTATGTAACACCCGCAAATGTACCCTATTTTTATACTAAAAATATTATACGGATACTTTTCAGTGAAATTTAGTTTTAGTTTAGAATTAAATTTCCCGTGTCTAGTTTAGAATTTTCGAGTTCGTTTTCGGACTTTACGCGAGATTTCGAGTAAGTTACGTCTTAAGACGTTATGGGCTTTTTCCATGAAATTTCCCACTTACTCCTTATGCTTCCCCTTAACCCTAACTCACCCTCATTCAACTTACTCTTCTTCCTCACCAAGGTACCACCCAAAAACCCTAACCTCCATATTTGATCAAGATTATTATCGTCACTACTCCTTCGTTAATCGCTCAAATTCCCTAAAGTTCGTCTTATTCTTTCCCTCTCATCGTCCTCTATCTTAATTGGTAATAAAATTACCGTCTTTCTCGCTTTTCAATTTATCCGTCTTTCTCAAAGGTGAACTATATTCATCTTTTATTATCTAATTGTAGGTGGTGACCTCCAAGACCTCGACAAGGACTACAACTTGATAGAAGAGGACCTCGACGAGGAGTGAAGACGCAAAAAGGTAACGGTGAAGGGTTACTCGATATCTTTACGTGTTTTAACGTGTTTTCTATGTTAGTAATCGTATATAGAATAGGATTAGTAATCATAGGAATTGTGTTGTTGATGATAGTTGTTGTTAGTTGATAATTGATGATGAGAATTGATGATTTATGATGTTAGTTGATGTTGGTTGTATGAGGTTTGGATTGAAGAAAGTGAATTTCGTGCATATTATGCCCCAGCCGGCCGACCAGCAGTCGATCAGCTGACCTGCTGGGGAGTGGCTGGATAATAATTGTGTTACGTAAAAGTTTTGGTATATAATTGGTCTCAGCCGGCCGACCGGCGGCCGGCTGAGACACACACCGCTTTGACTTCATTTTCTCGTATGACTTTGGTCCCAGCCGGGTAGCCGGCAGCCGGTCCCTTTGACCGGCTAGGACACGCTGCTTTTTCATTTGTTTTCAAGTGTGATATTGGTGTCAGCTGGGTAGCCGGCAGCCGGTCCCCTTGACCGGCTGGCACCCGCTGCTTATTCTTTTGAAAGTCTTACTTACGTTTTCATTTATAATATTTCCCATGGTTCGTTTATCGTATAAATTTACGTAATGACTTTAAATATTAATGTTTCGAATATATGATATTCCCTTCGCTTGTATCGCATGTTTTGTGACGGTTTTTCATATATCCCACTTTGAGTCAGTTTTACACATGTTATGGTTTGAGCACTATTTGTTATGTGCTTTGTACTCTCATTCCCCTGGCTACCTCCACGTTCGTAAGGCTGGAATGTCGGAACGAGGAGTGTATCCTTACTGCTTAATTGTATGTGTTAGTGGGCATATGACGACGTTGTTGGGAGGCGAACGCTTTGCGTTGATCGACCCGGCTGTCAAATGTTGTATACTTGCGAGGTGGTGTCGTTGCATGTAGCGTACCGCTTGTTATGATGCTTGTGCTCTTTGCCGCCTCTTTCGTGAAGGTCTACCGAATTTGGGGTACTCGGCTTCCATGTATGACCGTGTCTTCGATGCGAAATGTCATCGCATGTCGAATCGGAAATTTTTTATTCCGAGAGTCTGGCTAGGTTTAGACTAGGACTGTATTATGATCGTCGTCCTACCAGGAGGAAATTATTCTACATATACGAAATGTAGAATCGTGTATGCGTTCAGGGAAATGTCATCCCGTGGATCCGATTTTAATCATACTTGTCATGTACACGGTGCTAGTGCGTGTCATTTACCGTGAGAGATGTTGTCAACGTATTGTACGTTTTGAATAGATGAATATATGATCGATTACTTGTGATCAGTGCATGACTTGGCATGGTTTGTTTGTCGAATCTCAATCTTATCAAACTTATGCCGCTAACGGTGAGATGCAAGCCCTAGTGAGTGTATGGTTGCCTAAGTGTGTCTTCCCCGAGTCTATCTATAATATGATGGTTACTGTATTGTACTTCATGTGCTCATATCTTTACATATTGAATTGCCTATTTATTCTTCTCATATTTCACGTGTATATTTATATCTGCATGCTTCTATTTTCGTATTATCGTTTAAGTATGTTTATTGTGATATGGCTGGGAGAACCCAGAGTTACTCCCCACTGACTGTGGCATTCATGTTTTTCATGGATGAACAGGTTGCTTGCTTGGATGGCTTTTTGCTTGTGGTATTTTGGGTTCGGGTGGGAGCTAGCGGGGTTGGCCGGGATGATTCACCTCTAGACGTTCCTTAGCTAGTTGCTAAACAACTTTGTTATTTGATAACATTTGAGAGACTACGTCTCTTGTAGTATATTATACTTTGGTTTGTAATTATTGACATTCCTCGTACTTTTCTATTTGCATGTAAAATGGTTTTAAAAACACTGTATTTTCCGCTATATAAATCACATGCTTGTTATGTTTTATTTCCGCATTCGCGAGGGTTGTCACAAATTAAATAGATACTAGAGTTATGAAGATAGCCAACCAAAGGAAAAGATAAGAGAAAACATTTTCTTAAAGATAAATCTTAGCAAAATTTGCACGAACGAAAGAGGAAAAGGATAATGGTACGAGGGAATATATATAAGGTTCAAACTACGCACATCCTATGTCTTAAGGTTCTCACCAACAAAGTAACAACTACAAAGATATAGAGGCTTATATCAAAATGACCAAATTCCAAAATTGAGTCCTTTAGAAATCCACGAAATTTCTTCTCTCAAATCTAGGCCGATAGTAAATCAACTTATCCTTATAATGAAGGTCTCTCGGAAGGGGTCACCCTAACACATTTCATTAAAAGAAGGTACACACCCACCTAAATTCGACAAATCGAATATTTTCCAATTAATTCATCCTTCCACATATCACGAGTCCCTAAAAGCGGAATTGTAACTCAAAACTAATAACAGTTCCTTAGCTCAAATATTCAACACAACCTCAAAGGCTTCTTTATCCGATAGATTAACAAAGACATCTCCACACTAGGTCCTTTGCAACGCGATAGCATACGAGCTAACTCTTATCAAAGTATAAGACCAATTGAACATCATCATTAATGTCCCAAAGCATTTCCATCATGGCTCACATCATTGAATTTCACTCAAATCTATAATACTCAAGTAACATGGTTTAAACTATCATGACAACTTACTACTTCAACGAGTCTCCGATACCATAAGATAAGATCATATCTTCAAATCAAAGAATTTTAGCCAAATACTTTTCCACCAAGCCTATACCCAAAATCACACACTAAGAAACCAAAAGAAGTCACTTAGTCTCAAAAACATTTTATAACTCAAGGTATCTTCCAAATATTCTAACTTCTAACAACTAGCCCTAACATGGGTATGATCCTCAAGACACTTTAATATCACCAAACTCCTAAGTTCAAAAGATTAAGTCACCAACAACCTCAAAGGTCTTAGGCAACTCACTCAATCAAAATCACATCATCAATTCCCATGACTCCATTACTCACCATTATAGGGTGAAGTTCAAATCTACACAACATTCCTCAAAATTCCTAAATCCACTCTTCCAAAGCCAATACACCACGAATAAAAGGGGAAGGTATCCACAAAAGATCATAAGGGCAAGTTTAGAATACACAAGGTAAGATTGATAAAAGTGACAAGAGAAGTTTTCAAGGAGAGAATTAATTGGAAGAGATGGAGAAGCATCTAGATAGAGGGAGAAGTGCAAGGTACACCATAGATAAGAAAAATCATCGATGATGTTGAAACACACTTCAATTAGACTTGTCAATCTTCAATCTTCGGTAAAGGATACTTCTTCTAGGTAAAACATGGTCCACTTCCAGATGGTAGATATAACAAAAATAGCATCACTCAACACAATCAACAAACAAGTTAGAACCTAACAAAAATCAAGTACACTAAAGACTACCACCTTAGGTCCTTAAGTCTACCCATCTCTCGTTCATTATTCATTGGTCAAATGATTTAAGGTTGGGGTGCACGAATGTGCGTTGGGAGCATTATAGCTCTGATACCAACTGTGACACCCCGCGATTTAGCAATAAAGTAAACACATAGATTTGAAGCGGAAAATACGAGATTTTAAAAACTTTAAAGACAAAACCGTGAATGTCAATATTATTAAAAACCAAAGCTCACCTTTAATAAATCTTTTATACAAATTGTACTTAAATAAATGCAAGCGATCCCGATTCCTTGATAAAAACACAAATAAGATAGCAACTAATGTAAACTACAACGCTAAGGGTAGATCGCTGTAAGTATAATGCTCGCTAGCTCACTCGTCATATCCCATGCAATACCAACCTCCTGTTCATTCAAGAAACATGAATACCACAGTCAATGGTGAGTAACTCGGGGTTCTACCAGCCATATCACATCAAAACGCACATAAACAAGCATAAAATCATACTTCATTATGCATACATACATTTCATGCCAGATAGAAGAATAGCATTAAATATTAGCAATATATAAGCATGTGTATCATCAATCATATCATCATCATGTAACAAAGACTCGGGGAAGACTCCCATTGGCAACCACATATGCACTAAGGGCTTGCATCTCACCATTAGTGACATGTACTTGAGAAGGTTCGGGACTCAACATACATAACCATGCAAAGCATCAAATCCATCAAGTATATAACCAATATGGAATCAAACACCTCTCACGGTAAATGACACGCACTAGCATCTTTACTTAGCGAGTATGACCAACACTTTCCATGGGATAAACATTTCACTGAACCGTATACGATAACATTTCGTACACGACTGACTCATTTCCTCCTGGTAGGACGGCGATAATAATACGGTCCTAGTCTAAACCTGGCCGGAAAATCGAGACGATACATGTACCTGATTCGACATGCGATAAACATTTCACATCCAAGACTCGATCAACACAAAGGACGTCGAGTACCTCAAATTCGGTAAAACTACAGGAAAGAGGCGGAAAGATCACAAGTATAACCTTCCGTCAAAACTACGCGGTAGGTAAGGCCAACATGAACAAGCAAGTACGCTACATGCAATGACACCACCTTGCAAGGATACAACATTTGACGGTCGGGTCGATCAACACATTGCGTTCGCCTACCAACAACGTCGTCATATCGCCACTAACAATGCATACAAGCACTAAGGATATGCCCCGTTGACTCCGAGAATAAAGTCTAACAAGTACGAGGGTGTAACCGGGAAATGAGAGTTCAAAACAATCAATGAATAAGACTTAGTCCAAGACTTGAGTCAAAACCAGCTCAAAGGGGAAATATATTAAAAACCGTCACAAACCATGTGATAAAAAGCATAATATAAATGTATCAATGATAAACATGACTCAATACGTGATACATAAGCATTAGAGCAAATTTAAGATGTATAGTGAATAAGAAACATAGAACGCGTCTTAAAACAACAAGTTTGAAAACCAATTAAAACATGGGTCCAATTTAAACAATCATAAGGTATAGGTCTATAAATTAAAACATAGAGTATCCTCTTAGGATTCTAACAGTAGGTCACAAGCTCAAAACAAGCAAGTAACGAATGAGATATGATCATTTTACGAAAATGGGCCAGTGCAGGAAAACTGCAATCATCACGACCGTGACTTGTATGTCACGCCCACGACAGGCATGTCATGACCGTGAATTTCATGTCACGCTCGTGAAAGGTCTGTCACACAAGGGTATTTGTTCTGCTTCTTATTTTGCGCCTATGACTTAGGTCGAGACATCTCTTCTTTGTTCTAAACTCAACCATGGCTTCCCAAATTCAGTTCACACACAAGTTATGCCATATCCAATTACACTCATTCCCAATTACCAACATTAATCATACAAAACCTCATTTATTGCAACATATGAGTATAAAATCATTCAATACAATCATTAAAATATTATGAGGCCAACATTTAAGATATTAAACATAAGCTTAGCCAATAATAAGATAGATTTAACATCATTAACATAAATTTGCACATCTTAAGCATATGGGATGAATTCCAACATATACTTAAGTAGTTGTCATCAATTCATGCTAGCATAACATAAAGAATTCATCTTTTCATGTGAAAATCTATCTTAACACATAAATACATAAGATGTGACATCGAGTAACCCGTCTACGTTACCTCAATTAGCACTTAAATATTCAATTCTCAAGCTAACCATCAACCAACTCGAATCCCTTGACCCAAAATCTTCAAAACATATGCTTTTCCGACAAATCGCAAGACTATAAGGTATGACCGAAAATCTGGAAAATCGATCTTGAAAGGAGGTTAAAAGTTTCGATCTTTTATTGGCTTGAAAGAAAGAGGATGGTGAGAGGATTCCGAAACCTTAAACGGAATTGAATTTAGTTAAGAAGCGAAGAAATTATGTTCGTCTTAAGTTTAGATCTAGAAAAATGTGTTTTATAAAAAGTTGGCGGAAATGGATATTTTATGGTATGAAAATGAAGAGGAGGAAATGGATATTTTATGATAAAAAATCGTCAAGTTTCGTTGAGAGACGGAGAAATGGTATCTGTCTTAAGTTTAGGAAGTTATGGAGTTTTAATGGTGGTTTTGGGTAAAACATGAATTTATAAAATTTGCGACATTAGTTAATTACTCATTAATACGAAATATGGGGTGTTACAGTAAATTTAAGGTGATTTGTGTCAGTTTAATAAAACCACTGTGTTTCTTAAATAAACGATATATGTGACTTTAATAAATAAGGTGTATAACTTTAATAAAGAATTTGTGTTATTTTAATGTACAATATGTGTGACTTTAATCGTGTAATTTCAACCAACAACCAAAAAGAGATGAAATTTTGAAACAAAAACAAAAACAAAAAGATATAAAAAGTCAAATATGAGATCTAAAAAAAGAAGAAGAATAAAAACATAAGGGAAAAAAAAAGGAAAAACGTAAGAAAAAAAATAGGACAACGGAGGTTTGATCAAATATCCTCAACAAAAAGAAAAACTGAAAAAACGAAAAAGAAGATCTAGAAATGGAAAATAATATAAATAACCCTTCCACCACACCAACCCCATGGTCACCACCACAGGCCAAGAATCACCACCATGCAGCTATAGATACCTCGAATCAACACCTTCCGCCAACAACTCAGAGAAGATTGGGCCGCATGTTTGGTATGCGGAACGATTTGTGACAATTCCTAAGTTTATCTCCAATTGATATCTCAAACAATTGTGACAATTCCTAAGTTTATCTCCAGTTTATCTCCGATATGGTCGCTGTGACAGTCATTAGAGTAATTTTGGAGTTCGGGTCAAAAACCGCTTCATTTTCTATAAACCGTCTTTTAAAACCGTGTCTGAACGCTCGAGAATATTCCGGATATTTTAATATTTCAAAATTATTTTTTCTTGTAAAATATATCCGTATTTTATATAGAAGAGCATTCGAAATCAACCGCAATTCCATAAAAAAAACGCGGAAATCTTTCTTTCTAAGTACGAAATTGCTCGAGAAATGACGCAGCAGGAGCTCGCATCTTCCAAGAGTCGTAGTGCATGCTCCACCTCTTCCCCAGCTCTGTTTGCATGTTTCCGGAATATTTTCTAGATTCCTTTTCGTGTTCGAGTTATTCCAAAACTCTTCGGATTTCTCCTTATATAAGGAGAGGTCCGTGCACACTTTCAAAGAACGCGAGTTTTCCGCCCCTTCTTTCTCTCTCTTTGCATTCTAGACCTTGCTCTACCCATTTTGACAACTACGTCCTTGATTAAAATACCACATAAACTCAGATCCTTCTGCGTACCTGTTCAGACATAATTAATTGTTATACTACATGTCAACCGACATAGTCTAAGCTCACATGCTAGGATTGAAACGTGGATGTTGCATAGCTTGCATATAATCGACAACACGTCAATAACCGAAGAGTTTCTGTATTCATTAGTAGAGCCCGCTATTCGAGGCGGGCGAGATTAGGTGTTCGATAGAAAGAACTTCCTAATACATACCCTCACCCCTTACTCCATATCTCTGTGAACATCCGTGTTCAATGGCATCCACGAGAGTCATTCTAGACATAGAATGCTAAGAGTAACGAGTTTTTAGTGTTCATGTCATTACTTTGTGTCTTGACATGACATAAATTACTCGAACGCTTGTCCCTCGTTCCTCCAGCCGTAGTAACCCGTGCACCAGAGTTTGGAAAGGATCGCGAAACCCGTGTGTCACAGTCTGGCGGCTCCGCTGGAGATAATATACTTACGTGTTACCCAGAGTGAAACTTGAACGAGGTTAGGGAATAGTATGTATGAGACAGTTATCGGCTCTTATAACTCGACCTTCCTAGGTCATTTTATTCGGCCTTCCTAGACCCAACCCAACCTTTTCGACCAATCGTCCCGTCTAGACGGTCCAAATTCTTATCTAAGCCTAAGGATGGATAGCGATTGACGTCAACCATACCGCGGTGTGTACTAATGTTAGCACCAAGGGATTTCACTACTCGGGCGAATGGACTAGGAACCGGCCTTACTCACGTTTGGAGCGGACTTCTCCACAGACCTTGGGTTTGATTGCTTGGTATGACAACCCACCTTCTAAGCCAAAACCCTTTTAAATTCACTCAGCATGCCGTTATTCTACCTGTTTAAATGTTTATAACCCTTACATGATCACCATTTTTGTAAATAAACCATGACAAAATTTTCACAATCAAAATCCTTTTTAAAACTGTAAAGCATTTTCAAAGGTGGCCTAAAGTAGCGCAAAATGAGTTGAAACTCTGTCCGAGTGTCTACTCAAAATCATTTCTCCACTTCGAGTGAACACTCCTACAACCACACTAAGGTTGTCTAGGACAAGCATTTTAAAACTAGTCAATTTCAAAACTCACCTAAGAACGGTGGCACACTCTCACTTCACAAGTCGACTCTTTCTGCACTTCGAGTCATCACTCATTTCCAAATTTAGTAATTTTCAAAATTCACTTAGACACAGTGGCACACTCCCACTTCACAGGTTAAGTCTTTTCGAGTAAGTGTGCTAAATGGGTCGATTGTGTATTGATTCATTGGCGGTCTCTTGCTTAGTTTCCAAGATGTCAGGAGCTAGTCAAGCAAATATTCATGAACCAAACCAGAATGATCAAATCCTAGCTGCGCTCATCCATCTCCACACAAGTTAAGACCAAACTTATGCTCGCCTCAATGCCATAGAGGACCAAATTTTCGCCATGGAAACTAGACTTCCTCCTCTATACATTCCCCACAATGTGCATGGTGACTTTCCACCTTTTGCGGGACAACCAGAAGTATGTCCCAAGCCGGTTCCTACCGAAGCTGAAAAGCGACTCCAATACTTGGAGGGGAAACTAATGTATCTCAAGGGAGATGACATCTACAGGGTGAATAATCGCTAGTATGAAGCGGTGAACGCACAATTTCCAACCAACTTCAACATGACAGACATCCAAAATTTTAAGGGGCATGAGAACCCTTTGAATCACATTCAAGTCAATAAGCACACTGTAGAGGTGCTTACCCAAAATGATAAAGAAGGATTCACAGACTTCCTAAATAAGCGAAGGAAAACTAGCACACAACTTGTTGAACGTCAAGATGAAGCAACTCATGTAGAGAAATTTGTGGACATCCTGAGACCCGTTTATGCAAACCATCTGAGATACCAAAATATAAGTCTTCCAAAGACTTGACTGTGCTAGGAACAAGAAGTGAAAACGATATCCGGAAAGGACTCTTGTCCAAAACGATTGGTCGCGGTTACCAAGGCTTAATGAGTCGTTATTATGACTCCACCAACACACCCGATGAGGTCAAATCTGTTGAACCATCCAAAAAGAGAAACCCTCAAAGTAAATTCACTAACTTTGTTGACACATATTCCAATGCCTTGGAAAGATTGATACAACAACACAAAATTCGACCTATAGGACCTACACCTGACCCGGAAAAGAAAGGTAGGCTCTGGGATGGAGGCGCTTACTGCGAATATCATAGAGGCAAAGGACACGATACATAGCAATGCAACAAGTTGAAACATGTCATTCAAGATATGATTGAGGACGGTCAACTACCCATCTCTCTTGGGAGCAAGCCTAACTACCCTCTTGAAGTTCTAACGATTAGAGATGAAGAATCCACCTTGGATTGTTCACACCTCATCTCCCCAGTCAAAGAGTAAATCCATATGTTTGAAAGTGAAAAAGAGATGTTCAATAAATAACTAGAAGACAACAAATTCATATCAAAATCGGAGTCGCAGTCAGAGTATGAGTTTGAAGTCTGTAGAGGGTCTTCTCCTGCTGTTACCTCATCCCTTTATTTCTCCTAGCTCAGTGTCAAGTAGTAACATAGCTTGGGGTATGTCCCAACAACCGTTTCTATTCACTATTTTAGCATTTATTAATAATTAGGACCATCCTAGTCCTCTTTGAGTTACACATGAGCACATGTACCTTTTGTTAGCCACTTGTTCTAATTTTTACACTTAACTAGTGGAATAGACTTGAAAGACTTTAATTCATATCTCTTTAGTGTGAAATTCCTTGATCGCCGTGTCTCTAGGTGACCGTTAGGTTTGGAGACCCCATCCTTCTACCTGATTCATCAGATCCTATATGACTACCAGAAATTGCATCATATGCCAAACATTTTGATACCCCCACTGGAGTTTCAAAACAGTTTTTTAGTGCAATCGTGCCTAAACTCTCACAAGCTCACACAAAAACAAAAAAAAATCACAACAACCCAAAATCAAAAGTCTCAAAGATTGAAAAATTCACGAGACAAACAAAAGTTGAACAAATCCAAACAAATAAAAAAAAACCAGTCCAACAACGATGTGCACACCAAAAACAGTCCAACAACGACTTCCAAACCAAACACGGTCCAACAACGACTTCAAGCCAAAGACAGTCCAACGACGACTTTAAACCAAAAAAACAGCCCAACAAAAGTCTCTAGCATTTTCAAAAATGCACGAGACAAATGCAAAAAATCTCTCCACTCAAAAAGACCCCAGCTAAAACAAAACATCTCAAGTAGTAATCTTTTCACAAATTTCAGACGAATCGACTCACAGTTACTTTGTCTCCATGCCTTTCGGGACAATCATTTTATTCATATAGGTGAGTGAGAGAGATAACACGGATCTCCAGTGTCTTCTAGCACCATAGAGCCTACCATTCCATTTCATCTCTTATCACCTCGTTTAGCATCTAAGAATTCGACAGATGTACACTACGCTGGGGGCATTCCTCTGCAACAGCCAAAATTGGAAAATTGTACTCAAACACCTCGAGGTAAGCTGGGGGCTTGATGCCTGTCACCTCGATCTCGTACAGACATCGTAAGAAGAACCCTAGGTCTTATGTCCCTCAACGCTAGTTATTTCAAGCAATCCTCAGCAGTTTCTGCACGTCAAGCAACTTTAAGCGGTTTCAGCACGTCAAGCAATCTTAAAGCGGTTTTAGCACATCAAGCAATCCTTAAGCAATTTCAGCACGTCAAGCATCCTCAGCGATTTTAGCATGTCAAGCAACTTCAAGCAGTTTCAGCACGTCAAGCAACTTCAAGCGATTTTAGCACGTCAAGCAACTTCTAGTGGTTTGAGCACGTTAAGCAACTTCAAGCGGTTTTGGCTCGTCAAACAATCTTCCGCGGTTTCAGCACGTCAAGCATATTCAAGCGATTTCAGCAACGTCAAGCAATCCTCAGCGATTTCAGCAAGGTCATACAATCCTTAGCGAATTCAAGCAATGCCAAGTAATTTTTAAAGCGGTTTTGAGCAACCCCAACGGAGTTGCAGCTCTTGCTGCACCTTTGCCCTAACAGAGCTCTACTTAGGAGTTTGGTTATTACAAGTTTATTGTATGTGGGACAAAACCCTTTTCAATATCTTTCTCCAACGAGAGTTCGCATGAAGACAGACACATGAAGATTCTCACAACATGCCCATTCAATGGCAGAAAGATTCTCACGTACAAAGGCTGGTGAGCTTCATCACGCGCCCACTAAACGGCTTGCGAGCCTCATTACGTACACCCTTTCCGCAGCAGAATTCTACTTCAACATGTATTTCCCCAGCAAGAGTCCGCCTGAATACAGACAGAGACAGATTCTCACGTACGTTCTATTCCAATGAGAGCGGACAACGGCTGGCGAGATTCATCACGCGCCAACTCAACGGCTGGCGAGCCTCATTACGTACACCCTATCCGCAGCATAATTCTACTTCAACATCTATGTCCCGAGCAAGAGTCCGCCTGAAGACAGACACATACAGACGCAAGAAGATTTTCACAAACATACGCCTTTACAACGGCTGGCGGGCATCAATACGCTCCTCTTTCAACGGCTGGCGAGCTTCACCACACACCCTTTCCCTAACGAGAGTTCACCTGAACACAGAGACAGGCCGATTCTTAGCGGCTGGCGAGCCTCATTAGGCACCTTATCACCAACGTTAGCAAGCTTCAGCGCGTAGATACCTCAAATCTTATGGCAGGCAAGCCTCACATCGCAACCTCATAAGAAGATTCTCAGGTATGACTCCTTCTTATGGCAGGCGAGCTTTCGTATGTAGTCTAATAGACTTTAGAGGACCCTCTCTGACAGTCGACAAACTTTAAAATGTTCTCGACGACAGGTCCTTGGTTCGGACCCTTGAACTGCCTCGCGTCGCCATAGTCGTCAAGTTGTAATCTTCGATTGACCTAATGGCTATACTTTGACTTTTGCCTTGTCCAAGCCTCAGTCAAAGTGGGGGCTCTGTAGATACCTCGAATCTACACCTTCCGTCAACCACCTAGTGATGATTGGCCCGCATGTTTGGTATGCCAAACGAATTGTAACAATTCGTAATTTTATTGTCAAGTGATAGCTCAAACAGCTGTGTGTACCCCTTGGTCGCCATCTACGTACCGATACGGTCAGTTTGATAGTCATTAGAGTAATTTTGGAGTCCGGAACAAAACCAATTCATTTTCTATAAACCCTATTTTAAAACCGTGTCTTAACGCTCGGGAATATTCCGGATATTTTAATATTTCAAAACATATCTTTTCTTGTAAAATATATGCGTTTTCTATATAGTAGAGCATTCGTAATTTACCGCAATTCCATAATATAAACGCAGAAATCTTTCTTTCAAAGTTGGAAACTGCACGAGAAATGACGCAGCAGCAGCTGCGCCTCTTCCAAGAGTCGCAGTGCCTGCGGCGACTCTTCCCCAGCTTTGTTTGCCTATTTCCGGAATATTTTCTAGATCCTTTTCCGTGTTCGAGTTATTCTGAAACACTTCGGATATCTCCCTATATAAGGAGAGGTTCATGCACACTATCAAGGCACGCGAGTATTCCGCCCCTTCTTTCTATCTCTTTGCATTCTAGACCTTGCTCTAAGCATTTTGAGAACTACGTGCTTGATCAATCGATCACGTAAGCTCATATCCTTCTGGGTACCTGTGACGTTATTGCATTGACCTACCAATTTGACCAACTCAACTCTAATCAATCCTTAATCTTATTCCGACATAATTAATTGCTAAACTACATGTCAACGGACAAACTCTAAGCTCACATGCTAGGATTAAAACGTGGATGTTGCATAGCATGCATATAACTGACAACACATGAATAACAGAAGAGTTTCCAAAATCATTAGTAGAGGCGGGCGATATTAGGTGTTTGATCAAAAGAACATCCTAATACGTACCCCACCCCTCACTCCAGATGTCTGTGAACATCCGTGTTCATTAGCATCGACGAGAGTCATTCTAGACATAAAATGCTAAAGGTAACGAGTTCTTAGTGTTCATGTCATTCTTTTGTGTCTTGACTCCACAAATGCGTATTTTCACGCTTGTCCCTCGTTTCTCCATCTGTGGTAACCCGCACACGGCTAGGATTACTGTGGTATCTAATCCCATTTGCTCCATTCACTTTCGTCTCCCAGTGTTAGTGTCGGCCCAGCAGAGTGCTCTTGCCGTTGGTGTTCTTTCCAAACTCTACGCATTTCACCGCTCCACAGGGAATTCTCTATACCCCTACCATACTCCAGCTTGGTAATTTCCGCCGCCCGTCCAGGGTTGATCCCTGGGATTTAACGGCGGACTTAAAAAGCCACCTACAAACGCTTTACGCCCAATGATTCCGGATAACACTTGCATCCTCTGTCTTACCACGGCTCCTAGCATAGTGTTAGCCGATGCTTATTCCCTAAATATCGTCATTTCTTCTTCTCCGGGAAAAGAAGTTCACGACCCATAGGCCTTCGACCTCCACGCGGCATTGCTCCGTCAGGCTCTTGCCCATCGCAGAAAATTCCCCACTGCTGCCTCCCGTAGGAGTCTAGGTTGTGTTTCAATCCCATTGTGGCTTATCAGCCTCTCGGACCGGCTCTTGATCAGCGCCTTCGTAAGCTATTGTCTCACCAACTATCTAATCAGACGCGAGCCCCTCTTTGGGCGGATTTCTGCTTTTGATCCTCAGCATACGGGGTATTAGCAGCCGTTTCCAATTGGTGTTCCACTCCTAAGGTCAAGTTCTTACGCGTTACTCACCCGTCCGCCACTGGAATCACCACTTCCCGTCCGACTTGCATGTGTTAAGAATGCCGCTAGCGTTCATCCTGAGCCAGGATCGAACACTCCATGAGATTCATAGTTGCATTATTACTTATAGCTTTCTTGTTCGTAGACAAAGCGGATTGAGAATTATCTTTCATTCCAAGGCCTAACTCGTATCCATGTGCTTCATATTAGCATGGAGTTTACTCCTAGAAATATAGCATCCCTACCCCCTCACGTCAATCCCACGAGCATCTTATCCATTCTCATTCATTCACGGCGGGGGAGCAAGTTAAAATAAAAAAACTTACATTAGGTTTAGGGATAATCAGGCTCGAACTGATGACTTCCACCACGTCAAGGTGACACTCTACCACAAAGTTATATCCCTTCCCTGCCCGCATCGAGAAATAGAAATGACTAATCCTAAGGCAAATGGTTGAGAAACTCAACGCCACTATTATTTTAATCTTGAACAACTTGGAGCCGGGAGTTCTTTTCGCACTATTACGGATACGAAAATAACGAGACAATTTGCATTCAATTGTCAACTGCTCAAATCGGAAATTCGATTGACTACGTATTTGAGCCATAGCTCATGCTTTCAAAAAAAAAAGTGTACGATTTTACCGATCTAAATCAAGCAGGTTTTACATGAAGAAGATTTGGCTTGGCATGTTCTATTAGATATAAGTAGGAGAAGAACCCGATTCGATATGAAAAAATAATATATAGAGGAAGCAGAACCAAGTCAAGATGATATGGATCAAGCCCTTCTTCTTGTGCCAAAGATCTTACCCTTTTCAAAGGATCTTCCATCTCTTTTCCATCCAATTCAAGAGTTCGTAAGTGTTTCCACGCCCTCTGAAAAATAGACAAATTCTTTTTTTTAGGAACACATACAACATTTTGTCACTTCAAAAAAGACAATGGTAACTCCACCATTAAGCACTTCATTTCTGAATTTCATATTCGTAGTAATAGAAATACATGTCTTATCGCAACAGAATTTTGAACTTGGTATCCTTTTTCTTGCCTAGTAGGCACAGATTGACCCCTGCTGAAAGCATGATTCATTCAATTCGGATCGACATGAGAGTCCAACTTCATTGCATTATCAGTATTTGTGTTGCATATTTGAAAGGGGTTGACCTCATTGCCTCTATCATCGTACAATCCTCTTCTTGACAAGCCCCCCTTCTCCTCGGCCCACAGAGACAAAAAAAATGAACGGCTTGGTGCCAACAGTGCATCACGAAAGAAGGGAGTCACTGTGCCGGGATCACAAACTCATACTAATCTAATAGAGAATACTAATATAATAGAAAAGAATTGTCTTTTCTGTATACTTTCCCCGGTTGTTTTTCTATCGCGGGTTTTACTTTACGCAATTGATCGGATCATATAGATATCCCTTCAACCATAGGTCATCGAAAGGATGGAGACCCACCAAAGCACGAATTCCAAGATCTTTGAGAAAATGGATTCCTATTCGAAGGGTTAAGGATTTACCCGGTGTAAGATATCACATTGTTCGAGGAACCCCAGATGCTGTTGGAGTAAAGGATCGCCAACAAGGGTGTTCTAGTGCTTTGTAATTTCCTATCCAAGACGTGTATCATTTAATGATGTCATGTGAATTGCTAGAAACATGTGAAGTGTATGGCTAACCCAATAACAAAAGTTTCGTAAGGGGCCTGGAGCAGGCTACTATGAGACAAAATATCTTCATTCTAAAGAGATTCGATTCGGAACTATTATATGTCCAAGGTCCAATATTGAAATAATTTCAGAGGTTTTTCTTGAATTTATTCGTGTCAACAAACAATTCGAAATACCTCGACTTTCTTAGAATAGGTCTGAGACAAATAGCAACGATTCGAAGCACTACATTTTACACTATTTCGGAAACCCAAGGACTCAATTGTATGGATAGGGAAAATACGGGATTTACAATCCTAGAAGGAAAAGGAGGGAAACAATATTCAATTAAAAGTGAGTAAACAGAATTCGATACTCGATCTCATAGATACATATCAAATTCTGTGGAAAGTCGTACGTACGGCTTGGAGGAATATCTTTCATATCTTTTGAGATCCACTCTACAATATGGGGTCAAAAACCCAAAAAAGTGATTTAGCCCTTATAAAAAGAAAACTTGCTCTTAAACCCCTTTCACGCTCATGTCACGTCGAGGTACTAAAGAAGAAAAAACTGCAAAATCCGATCCAATTTATCGTAATCGATTAGTGAACATGTTGGTTAACCGTATTCTGAAACAGGGAAATAAATCATTAACTTATCAAATTATCTATCGACCCGTGAAAAAGATTCAACAAAAAATAGAAACAAATCCACTATCTGTTTTACGTCAAGCAATACGTGGAGTAACTCCCGATATAGCAGTAAAATCAAGACGTGTAGGCGAATCGACTCATCAAGTTCCCATTGAATTAGGATCCACACAAGGAAAAGAACTTGCCATTCGTTGGTTATTAGGGCAGCCCGAAAACGTCAAGGTCGAAATATGGCTTTCAAATTAAGTTCTGAATTAGTGGATGCTACGAAAGGGAGGGGCGATGCCATAAGCAAAAAAGAAAGATACTCATAGAATGGCAAAGGAAAATAGAGCATTTGCACATTTTCGTTAATCCATGAAAAATATCTATATAGACACCTAGTTCCATGGATCCATACATCTCGACCAGAAATCAATCGAAATTGATTAATATATTTCTTTCTTTTCTCGAAACAAAAGAAAGAGAAATCATGGATCAAACAAGCCCTCTCGAGAACTCACTTAAGAATAAGAAAGACGAATCTCATGTGAATACCATGAAATAAGGTTTGGTCCTATTCATGTCTATAGAAATATTCCATTTCAAAAATAGAAAGTTCGAAACGAAAGAATTGGGATTTTTTGGAGATTAGATACAGTTAATAATTCATGATTTGGCATGTACAAAATGAAAACTTCATTCTCGATTCTACAAGAATTTTTATGAAAGCCTTTCATTTGCTTCTCTTTGATGGAAGTTTTTTTTTTCAGAATGTATCTTAATTTTCGGCCTAATTCTTCTTCTGATAATTGATTCAACCTCTGATAAAAAAGATATACCTTGGTTTTATTTCATCTGTTCAACAAGTTTAGTAATGAGCATAACATCCCTGTTGTTCCGATGGAGAGAAGAAACAATTATAAGCTTTTCAGGAAATTTCCAAACGAACAATTTCAACAAAGTCTTTCTATTTATTATTTTACTATGTTCAACTCTATGTGTTCCTCTATCCGTATAGTACATTGAATGTAGAGAAATGGCTATCACGGATTTTCTATTATTTGTATTAACAGCTACTTTAGAAGGAATGTTTTTATGCGGTGCTAACGATTTAATAACTATCTTTGTAGCTCCAGAATGTTTCAGTATATGCTCTTACCTATTATCTTGATATACCAAGAAAGATGTACAGTCTAATGAGCCTACTACGAAATATTTACTCATGGGTGGGACAAGCTCTTCTATTCTAGTTCATGGTTTCTCTTGGCTATATGGTTCATCCGGTGGAGAGATCGAGCTTCAAGAAATAGTGAACGGTCTTATCAATACACAAATGCATAACTCCCCGGGAATTTCAATTGCGCTTATATTCATCACTGTAGGAATTGGTTTGAAGCTTTCCTCATCCCCTTCTCATCAATGGACTCCTGACATATACAAAGGAGTGCGATTCATTTGAGAAATTCCTACCTGTCTATCTATCTATGAAATGTTTGAGTTTTTCAAAACTTCATGGACATTCAGAAGAGAAATGATATCCTCACTCGGGCCAAGACATAACTTTTACTTGTTGAAATAACAATTCAGGTGAAGCAGGGTCAGGAACAACGAATCTCTTTATAATATCCATTTGACATTCGTTATTACGGGTAGTTCCTACAAAGGATCGTGCAAATGACGTATACTTGAATTCTCGACATAGATGTTATATAATGGGTTCTCATCCTTAAAAGACTACGAGTGTAATAGGAGCATCCGTCGACAAAAGGATCACCCTAAGATGATCATCTCATGGCTATTGAGATTGAATCAAATCAGATGGTTCTATTTACCAATCTTTCTGACTTGGTCCTACAGAACCCAGATCGAAAAGATTGAAAAAATAAGCCATTTGCAACCACTGATCAAGGATTCCTCGAAAAGTTAAGGATTAGTGATCTTTTTTATAAATCGAACAGATTCGGTCTTATACATACGCGTGGAAGGCAATCAAAAGAGAAAGAAGAACGCATCTTCTTTCTTTTATCACTTAGAAGCCGTGCGAGATGAAAGTCTCATGCACGGTTTTAAATGAGAGAAAGAAATGAGGAATCCTCTTTTTGACTTTGACTCTCCCACTCCAGTCGTTTCTTTTCTTTCTGTTACTTCGAAAGTAGCTGCTTCAGCTTCAGCCACTCGAATTTTCGATATTCCTTTTTATTTCTCATCAAACGAATGGCATCTTCTTCTCGAAATAGTAGCTAGTCTTAGCATAATATTGGGGAATCTGATTGCTATTACTTAAACAAGCATGAAACGTATGCTTGCATATTCGTCCATAGATCAAATTGCATATATGTAATTATTGAAATAATTGTTGGAGACTCAAATGATGGATATGCAAGCATGATAACTTATATGTTGTTCTATATCTTCATGAATTTAAGAACTTTTGCTTGCATTGTATTATTTGATCTTTGTGCCGGAACTGCTAACATTCGCGATTATGCAGGATTATACACGAATGATCCGTATTTGGCTCTCTCTTTAGCTTTATGTCTCTTATCCCTAGGCGGTCTTCCTACACTAGCAGGTTTTTTTTTTGGAAAACTCTATTTATTCTAGTATGGGGAGTATCCATCGTTTCCGGCAAGTATATATATATATATATATATATATATATATATAATTAGGTTCTTGTGAGTTTAGAGTCTTATGGTGAGTTGCTCATCACAAATCTAGACCATAGGATTATAGAAGATTGATGGTCTAGATCAACTCCACATGTCACTAATAATAATTTCCGTTTTTTTACTGCATTTAAATACGCATTCCTTTTACCGCTTGTTCATAATTGTTATTTATCTTTCTCTCTCTATGCGATCAGTTTACCATTTACTCCTCATTTCTCTCTCCTTTGTTACTGTGTTGTAACTCCAGGCGATTCCGTGATTTTTTTTTCTCTTTCTTCTTCTATTCCTTTTATTTTCATGTTATTTCTTCTTGTTTTTCTCTTTTCCTCTTCTTCTTTCCTTATATTTTGTTTTCATTCCATTTTTACTGCTTTTTTGTTGTCTTTTTTTAGTCCGTTTCTCTCTATTTTGTCTTTCCTCTGTATTTTTCAAGAATTTCTTATGATCAAGCTTCGTTTAGATGTTCTGCCTTATACATTGTTGTTTGTTAAATTCTCTACTTTCATTTTGTTGATTTCACATTACTGTTCATATTTCTAGGGTTGTTCCTTGTTATTTCGCAAGTACTATGTCATATTACTGCTATATTTTAGCATCTTTCAGTGTATTTGTTCGTTGATTGTTAATTTCAGCAGTCCTACTTAGTTCGTTTGTCTTTTTATGTCCTTTCACTTTTTAGGCTTCCCTTTTATATAATTTTTGTGTTATTCTTTGTACCTGTTTGTTTGTTGATGTGTTACTGCGGTGTTATTAAGGTTCAAATATAAAATATAGTTTCCCACTCGTTTCATGCTATGGTAATGTTTAATGTATCTTAACAACATTATTACATGCAATCATACTGCCAAAAAATAAACATTGAGTTGCATCTTTCATTAAATGTTACTTTCACCAGTCGTAGTTAGTTAGTTTGTCTTTCAGTTTTTTCCGACTTTCTAAGGTTTTTCTTTTCACGCCTTTGCGTGTTGCCTTTGTTCTTAGGTCCAAACATACATATGGACATCCTTTCTAAGGGATGGTTATATAATGTAGAGGAGGAAGATAGAGCATTATTTGCTAATGAATACGTAATTGAAAGGAAACAAACCATGGGTTGGGTATCAGAGTCTGATGTGGACAAGCACTTTGAAGTTATCGTAGAAGGTCGTAAAAATAGATCAATTTGGTCAGTACTGAATAACACGGATCTAATGGACAGTGTCTTTCAACATGTCGAAAATAATGTGGATAAGAAAAATATGGCTGTTGTTTGTAAGAAGTGGTCTCAAATTTATTTACTCCATCAAAGTGCACCTGGTTTCAACGTCGAATACATGAGACGTCTTACAAGTACTACTAAGATGGGGGTGAAGTCTGTTTTCTGGGGTTCTAAATTAGTTTCCAAACGATGCAAATGCTATATGATTTCCGCTAAGCCTGTCAAGGCGCTTCTCCATATTCGCCAGTTTTTAAACAATAGTGATTTGAAGCATATCACAACTCCACTTCTTTTGGAGAATTATACAATTCACCTTGATCAACGAATCTATGATTTCAGTGGTTCTTTTGAACTTACAAATCATGTCCTTCATTCTGATGAAGATGTTATAATGCTTGAATAAAATTTAGGGGATGTAATGTTAGTATCAAGCACATTTTGATCAATGTAATGTCTTAGGTTCAGTTATTTCAATATTAGTTATAGCTTGGTACTTTATTTACTAGTGGTGGTCCGTCTGAATTTTGACTATTATGTCATCTTAAACTTTCCCGGCTTGTAATCTCTATTTCTATAGACTCATTTTGTAAGCTCTTCCCTTGTAATTCAAGAATATATTATTGTGTTATTCTGATGTTACTGTGGTGTTACTTTGTTATTGTAAGCTTGTGGTGTTATTCTGGTGTTATTGTTTTGTTATTGTGGTGGTATTGTGGTGTTACTATGTTGTTACTTTGTTATTGTAGGCTTGTTGTGTTACTGTGGTGTTACTGTGTAGTTATTTTGGTTCTTGTTTATCTTCTCTATTTTATCATCTTTCACTGTATTTGTTTTGTTTTATTTAAATTTCAGCGGTCCTAGTCAGTTTGTTTATCTTTTTGTGTACTTTCAATTTCTTATTTTTTCCTTTTCATGCCTTTGCATGTTGCATTTGTGCGTAGGTTAAAAAACTCAAATGGGAATCATTTGCAAGGGATGGTCATTTAATATAGAGGAGGAAGATAGAGTATTGTTTGCTAACGAATATGAACTTGAAAAGAAAAAAGCATGGGTTGGGTGTCCGAGTTTGATGTAGATAAGTTTGCTGAAGTTATTGTAGAAGGTCGCAAAAATAAATCAATTTGCTCAGTGTTGAATAACCCTGATTTAATGGATAGGGTATTTAAACATATAGAGAATAAGGAGGACAAGAAAAATATGGCTGTTGTTTGTAAGAAATGGTCTCAAATGTACTTGTTCCTTAAAAGTGCACCGGGTTTCAACGTAGAATACATGAAACGTCTAACAAGTATTACTTAGCAGGGTGTGAATTTTTCCTTCCGTGGTACAAAATTAATTTCGAAACGATGCAAGTGCTTCATGATTGGAAGTGAGGCTGTAAAGACGGTTTTCCATTGGCGCCAAATGCTGGAGCATATCATATTTCCATCTGGAGTTCCTGAATTAATTGATATTTTTGATCCCGCTGTCATTTACAATCCCATGCACTTTCTAGTTGCTGCTGACATATTCCATGACCAAATTGATGTCATAATAATTGACTGAGTTTAAGGTTATGTTATGTTAGTATCAAGCAAAATTTGGGATCCTTTTTTAAGACTGTAAGGTCATATGTTTGATAATATCTATTAAACAGTGTTTTTCACTGTAATTTTTGATATCAATATAAATTAACTTTCTCGGCTTTTAATGTAGTGCGGTTGATATTATGTATTTAACAGTGTTTTTCACTGTAATTTTGGATATCAATGTAAATTAAGTTTCTCGGCTTGTAATATCGTATGTTTGATAATATTTTTTTAACAGTCTTTTTCACTGTATTTTGCTTATATCTATGTAAATTACCTTCCTCTTTTATTGTGGTGTTATTCTGGTGTTATTCTCCTGTTACTGTGTTATTTTTGTGTTGTAATTGTTGTATTATTCTGGTGTTATTCACTTGTTATTGTGTTGCTACTGTAGTGTTATTGTGTTGTTATTGTTGTGTTATTCAGGTGTTATTGTTATTGTGGTGTTATTGTGGTGTTATTATCTTGTTACTGTGTTGTTACTGTGGTGTTATAGTGGTGTTATTGTTGTGTTATTCTTATTTTCTTATTATTTTGTTAATGTACTGTTATTATATTTTATTGTTGTGTTATTGTTATCGTTATTCGTGTGTTATTACTCTCTTTACTTTCCTTATTACAGTAACAATGGTAAAATTGAAAATCAAAAGCTTGTCTCCATCAAAGTCTTCTCCTTCTCAAAGGAAGGCAGGGAGAATCTTAAAGGCCAAGAAAGAAGTCCCAATGTCAACTCATAGTCAGTCAAAGACGATTATCAAGGCGGTTTGTAAAGTAAATACCGAGGGAAACCGTAAAGTAAAACACGAGGAAGAACTTTTACGGCCTATTGATGAGAGTAAAAAGGCAGATGTGAAGTCTAGTAAGATCAGAGTGTATGTGTACTTTTTTATACGTGTTACTGTGTTGTAATTGTGTAATAGGATAGGGTGTTATAATTTTGTTTATTTAACTTCATTGCCTACCTTTGTATGTTTATTTACTACTTGCTCTTAAGAGACTATGCTTTGTCTTTGTTTACAGTCCGAGTGATTTTACTGAACGTTGTCGCCCTTCGTCTCTTACTGCTGTTATATCTGGTCTTTCTGAGGAAAGAAAGGAGGTTGTGAGACAAATTGGCTTTCGTGGGTTGCTCCATCTGAAGTTGACTTCAGTTCCAATGACCATGTTCAGTCAACTTCTGTTTGCTTTTAGGAGCGAGGAGTACTTTGAAGTTTCGGAGACAGAAAAGTTCAGATTGACTGAGGATGACATTTGTGATGTGTTTGGATTACCTAATGGTGGCTATGATTTGGAGCTCTTAGTGACAGGTCTCGCCAGTTCTTCATCGTTCGATGGAGAATCATTGAAGAGTTTATGGCGTAAAAAGGTATAACATTGTCAGCAGCAAAGATCCAATACCACTTTCTGTGGTTAAGAATAAACGTCTCGGCAATGGATTAACCGCCGAAGAGTTTAAGCAGACATTTGTTCTATTTGCTATGTCGTCTTTTCTTGCTCCTGCAAGCGGTGCTGTCGTTGATTTACAACTTTTATCTGCCGTAGAAGATGTGTCGAATTTACACCAATTGGTCTAGTGTAAGTATGTTCTTGAAGAGTTGGTGATTGGTGTACGCAAAGCGGTTCGTGGAGCCAAGTATGTTCGGGGCTGTATAGTGCCTCTTGATATTTTGTATTTCCACCGGTATATCAAGAGGGGTAGTAAGCTCAGTAATGAGCTGCCACTCATTCAACACTGGAATGATCAGAAGTTTGGGGATAGGTTGAAGCGTGAGGATGCTGCTGGCGGATTGGGCCATTCAGATTGCTTGGATGTTGTTTTCCCTATTTCAAGAAAGCATTCGAACGAGTCTGGTGAGGCATCATCTTTACCCAATAATATTGTTGGTAATGTTCGTCATATTGTGGTGGATTTACATGCTTATATTCGCACTGACGAGGAAGTGCATTCGTCATCCATGATGTAAGTTTCTTCTTGTGCTGTTCATTTCTGTGTTATTGTAACTCTATAGTATAGTCTACTGTTATTGTAGTGTTACTCTGATGTTATTTTGGTCTTTTTCTGCTTAGTTTATGTGTAATTGTTATTGTAGTGTTATTGTAGTGTTAGTGTAGTGTTCTTATTGTGTTACTGTAGTTTTACTGTAGTGTTACTATAGTGTTATCGTTAAACATTTGGGTTGCTATTATTGTATTTTTATTTTGTTAATGTAGTGTTACTCTGGTGGTAATTCTTTCCATTCGATTTGATAGGATGTTCACGAACTTCTGTTGCTGAATGAGAGAGAGTTTATGCTTTTGTGCAAGCGTTACATGGACAGGATGAACCTAATCAAGTTGAAGATGCATGCCAGGTCTGAACTGTCTAGTTTAAAGGACGCTAGTCAAGTATCCCAATCAGCTGCTGGTCAAGAGACGGGAACTGTGGATGGTGTAGGCACCGAACAGCTTGTTGCTACAGCGTCTTTCTTCACCAGTCAAGTCATCAAGAAGGTTGATGAGTATGTTAATGAGGTATTGACAATGCGTGAGAGCCGCGTAATTCGTCCAATTGTTCCAAAAAAAGCAAAAGATGTCATTATCCAACCACCATCCTTTGATCTTTTTTCTCAATTCTACGAGGATTGTGTAAAGCTGTCGGATGTAGATTAGGATAGTGTCGAAAAGGAGAAAGCTCCACAACCCCCTCTTATTGAAGACTATGTAAAGGAGCACACCATCGAAGAGTCATCGATTTTTCTGATGTGGAAGTACATGAGAAAGAGGCTGCTAATACTAAAGATTGTGTCTATGACAAAGGTGTGGATGTGGAGGATGGGAAAGAGGACACAAATGCTGGTGGGAAAGAGGATGGGAAAGAGGTAGAGAAATATACTAGTAGACGATTATTTGGTTGATGTGGCTGGTGGGAATGTTTTCTTTGACGTTGGTGACAATGTTGGTGCTAAAATGGTTAAGGATGACAAGGAGACAAAAACGTTTACTGATATGAGTGCACATGAACAGGATGATGATGATCTAATTGTTACTACAGAAGACGCAGAAGCGGTGATTGCTGAAAGTGCTGATTTGCTGATAAATGCGGAAACTAGGGGAGATGGGGTATTGGAGGATAATAAAGATTTACGTAGCAGTTATTTGCTGCACTCAGAGTCAGACGAGGGACTGATGTCTGTTGTGCCGAAAACGTTTGGTTGCAGTATTGAATGCGGGGAAGTGGATGAACAGATGGTAGTGCTGTTTAAGACTATGATATCAGCAAAGCATGTTTTCAATCCCATGCGAAGTCGTAGGAAACAAGCTGCAGACTACTGTTTCTTAGATGGTTGTGATATTCCACTATCGTAACACAACCTTTTTCTTCTTCTTTTTCTGCCAAATAAATAAGTTACATGTTTTATTGTCTTTTATATAGTTTCCTCATCCAATTTTTTTTTTCCTTTCAAGTGACAACATCGTCATTTGGGGCACTAACAATTACCTTACGAAAGAGGATATGGAAACGATGATTCCAGACAAAATGATAACGGTTGGCGTAATTGAATGGTGGTCATTGTTTCTGAATAATACTTGTATCACAGTAGATCTGAGCAGACTTTTCTTTGGCCTGACTTAAATGGTTCGCTTTTGTATATAGAGTGTGGATAGTTCATTTATTTTCATTTTGTAGATCAACTCATGTTTTTGTTTCACTTTTATCGTAGCAACCATTGGTTCGAATCTCTAGTCCCACCAAGGATGAGAAGACTCCTAAAAGTGTATTGGTGGATGAAGTTAAGTCCTCATTTCTTAGTTGTATAAGGAACAACAAGAAACAATGTGATCTTAATTATGATCTGGTATGTTTCTCTATTTTTTATTTGTTCTTCGTTTTGGATAGTTGTATTTTAAGTAACTCTATGATCTAGATCATTTAGTATTAACATGGATGTTATGGTTGTGTTATTGTGGTGTTATTTTTTTGTTATTATGTTTTTAATGTAGTGTTACTGTGGGTATCACTGCAGGTGTTACTGTGGTGTTATTCTGGTGTTATTGTGGTGTTATTATTTTCACAATTTTATTTTTGTTTTGTTATTTTTGAGAGTTCTCTAATTAATTTAATTTTAAAATATTTCTAAGACCTTTATCCCTCTTCACCTGGATGACCACTTTAGCTGTTTGTGTATCAACTTTATCAAGCGTAAGGTTGAATATGTTTATAGTGTATACAAAAAGTTTTTGTTTTATGGGAAGGATTCTGAGCTTGGCCTGTATTGCCATACTGTTGTAAGTGATTTACTATATTTTATTTTCAAAAAGATAAATAATACAAGTAGTGATATTGTTGCTCATGGATGGTTGTTTTTGGTTTTTTTTGTAGTTAAACATAATGTCTGAATTCCTTGTTGAAAATGGAGTTCCCCGAGGGGTGGAAGTAAAAGATTATGAGATTGTTAACATCCCTTTTAGCTAGCAAAACAGTGACCATGTCAGCGTGGATTGTGATGTATATATGATGTTGCACATGCTCTTTTATCGAGGGTGTCCTTTTGAGTGCAACTTGGCCAACTCTGACTCCAGAGACCTTTACCAAGCTGAGATCACTGCATTGTTGACGTTGTCTGATTTGAACGAGTGCCGGGATGACTTTTTAAACACTCTGTCCCAGCTGGGCAACAAAAAGGAGGCAATGATGACCAACCTTGTAGAGAAACGCCTTATTGAGCTTGAAAAATGTAGGCAGTCTCAAAAGGGTAAAAAACGTAAGTACCCTGCGAGGAAGAAAACGTTTTGTAAGAAGTTGAAAAAGTCGCAGTCTCCATTCGACTCTGGTGCCAAGACTACTGTCACCGGCAACTTTGAAGCATCCGCTTTCATTAGTACACCTCCAGCCGGGCCTGTTAGCATTAAGGGCGACACCCCTAAGAGCTTAAAGTCGGTTTTGGGTAGCCGCAAAAATGGGAGGGCAGATGATGGGCTTGATTGCTCCCTTGATTGCGAAGGAGAAGATAATCAGATAATTCTAGTATCGGTCTTTATGAGGAAAAACCAAATATTGCTCTCTAAGATGCTCAAGTTGCGGAAACAAGTAGTGGACCTGTGTTTCCTGGATGATTTTGCGTTGTCACTAACGTACGTTTTCTTTTCCAAAAATCAGGCTTCTAGTGATTCGGTATTGTTATTCTAGTGTTGTTGTACTGTTACTGTAGTGTTATTGTAGGGTTTTTGTAGTGTTTTTGTCTAGTGTTAATCCGTTTTTTTCTTGTAGTGTTATTCTATTGCTAATATAGTGTTATTGTAGTGTTTTTATTCTATTTTATTCCCCATTTTCAGCGAGATTTTGGTGGCGTACAACGAAGGTGAAAGCTTGTTTTTGGACAGGAAGGATATTCTATCAATACTTCCAGGTCTTTCAATGTCAACAAGAGTAGCGGAGTGCTGGTCTACTCTTTTGAATTCATTGGAGTTTGAACAAAGATCAGAACCGAGCACAATGTTCTTTGGACTTCGTCATATGATTAGCATTTTGTGTTTTGTTATTCCATTTATTGCGTAGCTATTTATTCGTCGTTATTGGGTAATTATTTGAGGTGATGAAGCTTACTTTATGATTCTCATTATGCTTTGCAGCAGGACATGATTTATTCTTTGTTAGATACCAATGACGGCTTAAGCCCTCATGAGGAAACGACTAACAGGCTATTCACATAGTGGGATACTTTTATAAATTGCTGCTATGGAAAATGTCATCTGAACTCCGATCTTATCTTGTGCCTATTTTTCACAATGATCATTACGCATGTGTGTGCATAAATTTCATCAACCAGTCCACAGATTTATCGGACAACATCCTTTACAAAGAAAATGACTATTCGGATATGTTTAAGGTGGCAGAGATTGTGGTCAGTGCTTTATACTTTTTACTGTTTCTTTTTGGTATTTTTTGTATGCTCATTATATATATTATGACCTTATCATTTTCTTATATCCTCTTATGTTCAGGGCAACCACATGAGTCTTTATTTAAGAATGAAAAACATCATCAAGAAATCAGGCTGTGGAGATTTTCAAGTCCGTGATGTAAAGTTTGATTGGAATAAGAAGGAGCCGAACGACGACTAGTCCGGTTGTTTCATGCTCTATACCATGGCTCAATATGAAGTAACTGAATTCAAGTCGGACCTTGGGGTGAAGGTTTTCATCGAAGCTACTGTGCTGAAATAGGTGCTTCTCTAATATTGGCGGATATGAATCAGTACAGGGATTTTGTCCTGGACAATGTAAAAAAGCAGGGGTCGAAGAAACCTCATATTTTGAGTATTGTCTCAAAGGAGATGCAATTTCTGGAGAAGAAGTTGTACCGTTGAAGGTTGTGTATAAAGTAGATTAAGTATCATTTGTAACTGAACTAGTTTTAGGCTTTTATTTCAGTGTTGGTTACTGTTGTTAATACCTATTGTAGTATGTCTTATTGTAGTATCTACAACAAAGATTGTTAATGTAGTTACTAAATTCTTAAGTTTCTCAACTGTTGTGTTTTTCTGGTGTTTTCCACAGTTTATTGTGGTGTTATTGTGGTATTACTGTGGTGTTACTGGGGTGTTATTTTGTTACTGTAGGCTTGTGGTCTTTTTCTGGTGTTACTGTGGTATTACTATGGTGTTATTTTGTATTGTGGTGTTATTGAGATGTTACTGTGGTGTAACCGTGTTGTTATGGTGTTATTTTGTATTGTGGTGTTACTGTGATGTTATTGTTTATGGTTCTGTTATTGTATTGTTAATATACGGTTATTCTTGAGTTAATGTTATTGTGGTATTATTGTGGTGATATTTTGTTATTGTAGGCCTGTGGTGTTACTGTGGTGTTACTGTGGTGTTATTGTTTATTGTTCTATTATTGTATTGTTAATATACAGTTATTATTGAGTTACTGTTATTGTGGTATTACTGTGGTGATATTTTGTTATTTTAGGCAAGTTGTGTTATTGTGGTGTTACTGTGGTGTTATTGTGGTGTTATTGTGGCGTTACTGTGGCGTTACTGTGGTGTTATTCATGTGTTATGCTGGAGTTATTGTTGGGTTATTGTTGTGTTACTGTTATTCAGTTGTAACATTATGAAATGAAAATACATTAGTTCGAAAGAACAAATACTAAAAACCACAACGCTGAAACACAATAGTTATTTTTCATTCCTTCTCGGTCGCTTGTTCTGTGGGCCTTGCACACTGCTCTCACCCTCCAGGAAGTGATCCCTAAGGGTGTTTTTGTATGCGTGCATTAGTTCCATGGCTTCCTGAACTGCCGACCTATTGTCAGGAATTGAAGTATTGACACGAGTATATGACTTCTTTAGAGCCTTGATACCAGCGATAAATTGACCGTCCATGTCTACTTCTGTGTACTGTTTTTCCTCCGACTGCCTACACATACCATCTTTCTCGGCCTCAAGAAACTTTAGTTGTGCCTCGAGACTGACCAGTTCTTTTTGCATGTACTCTTCACGTGCCTCAGCCGCCTCAACATTGGTTAGGGCTTGCACTAGTTCTATGGTAAGCGATTCTATCTTCTTTTTTGCTTTATCCAGTGCTTGCTGTAATGGAGATCTTTGGTTATTGTCTGTTATGTAACTCATTCTGAACAATGAAAACATTATTCTTTATGCCTTGAGAACATATATCAAAGTATTAAAAAATTGGATATGGTAAAAAATAAAATAAAAATAGACAGGACATTACCTTTTACACAGGAATGTAAAGTACCGGTATTTTGGTCTTGTGTTTTTTTCGTTTGGAGAATGACCGAATAAGTTTGATTGTTGATACAAGTATTTATAAGTAATTAGAGAAATTTGCAGCAGTTAATTGCAACAGTTAATTTCAGCAGTTATTAGAGAATGTCAGCAGTTAATTGCCTTCTAGTTTTAATGTTCTGTTACCTAAGTGTTACTCTAATGTTACTCTAGTGGTACTCTAGTGTTACTCTTGGATTATTGTGGTGTTATTGTGGTGTTATTGTAGTGTTATTATGGTGTTATTGTGGTGTTACTGCAGTTTTACTGCTGTGTTATTGTGATGTTATTCTAATTTATATTATTAAGCGTGAAATATAAAAGAGCGTTTCCACTCGTTTCATGCAATGGTAATGTTTACTGTATTTTGACAATATTATTAAATACAAATATAATGACAATAATTAAAAATACTAGAATTCTTTGACTTCAGGTGATCTCTTCATGATAATTGATGTGTTTTTCCTTGCTCACTTCATGCATCAGATGATTCCTCCTGTAATTTTTAACAGCAAGTAGCATTTTTATTACATTAAGTTATATGAATGGTAGCATGTGTGTTACTGTGTTACTCATTGTAGTTCTGCAAAAACTACAATCAAAGAAAACAAAAGAGAAGATTCATACCTCTTCGTCGTCTGTTTCGCGTTCATCATCGTCAGAGGGCAGATCCTCTACAAAAGGAAGGTTACAAGTTATGCTGTTGTGGTTTACCCACCTTTTACATTTACCACACCTTCTCTTCCTCTTTTCTCTTTTCCTTACTGTAAGTCCATAGACCCTAATTAGACTCCTCTAATTAGTTACTAATTAACTTGTTAATTTAGTATTTAATGATCTATGTAACATGCATGCAAATATAAAGGCATAAATAAACATAAGATGAAATTTCCTTACATTGAGAAATTTCGGTTTAAATTGGCACAATAAGAAACTCCTTTTCTTATTGTTCTTGAGCTAAAAATAATAGGATGAACCTTCTTGAATGAACTTTCAATGTAGAAAGTCTCCTTCCAACATGCACCCAAGACTAACCCAAACAATCACTATAATTTTGGACTAGAAATATATAGTGACAAGAAGTGACTAATATTAGGTTTATTACTACTCTAGTAATATAAGAATATTAGTTAATTTGAGAGTTTTAGAGAGAAGTTGGAGAAAATAGCAAAACAAGTCGAAAAAATGAGCAAGTGAAATGAACAACCAAAGTGCCCTTTTATAGGCACATTGGCCGGTCACCATGCTCAAATTTGAGCCATTATTTTGCTTATTTTAATCCCTTGCAAAATGGTAGAGTGTAGGATAATATATGATCATGTTCATGTGTCATACATGTCATAATCACATGTTGTAGTGTACGAAAAGAAATGAACAAAATCATTCCTTCCACTTACATGGAATCCAGCCTATACATCGCTAAATGGTCCATTTTGATTTTTGATATTTGTCCCACAAATACTTATTATCATATGCTTAATTATCTAGTATAATTAAGTGTTAATTTGATCATATAACAACTATATGACTCAAATTAATAATCATTATACACTCAACTATTAAGTGATATTTTACCATTATATTAATATATAATGGGTCCCACAATGTCCAGTTAATTTATTTTATAATTCTTTGTAAAGATAATTAACTAATTACCTCTACCTCAAAATATATGTACAAGCTCAACTAATTTAGTGAATTACCAATGAATTACTAAATTAAATCTTATTTAATTATATTAAAATAAGACGTAAAATTTATTCAGTCAGTTATCGTATAATTGACTAATAAACTTAACCTGTATGTGTTCCTAACTCAATTTCTAATAAATAACTCTCATAACCAAACATATATAAAATATATATGTAAATAACTAATTAAACTGTATCATATACAAATAATTAGTTTACTGTTTGGGTCTCATCCTTTAGGTGTGACCGAAAGGGGTCAGTTGATCACCACCGTAATACGACAATAATGTCTAACTCTAGTCAGCTGATTGTTATTGATTTACGTTAATCAACTGACTTGGAGTATCAATATACTAGTCATCTCACGGATATTCCAAAATGAGATTTAATATATAAATGCACTATTGTGGACGACACTTACTCCAACAATCTCCGACTTGTCCGATACAAGTTGTGGATGTAGCCACACTATTGCGGAGAACTCCTTCTCCAACAATATCTCCCACTTGTCTTGACAAGTTGTGTGCTACCGATTCTCTTGTATCTTTGTGTCGCATCCTCCCACTCATCGCAAGGTGTCTTTCAGGTCGCACTTGCGATTGAAAAATATAAATAGAGTGGTTTCTCAATCTGGGAGAGTAACTGTCTGACCGGAAAATCTACCAGAGATCTCTTCCGAGCGTGGCCACGCATTTCCAGTCACTACTCCTCGAGTGGCCCGAAGATGTTAATACCCAACGTGGGTGGACAATTCCTTTTAACCCAGCTTACACCGTATAATGCAGCTCAACATGACCCAGAAGATGCCCATCGGCCTCCT
>JAIUZE010008659.1:0-15957 GCA_022085475.1 Heliosperma pusillum | reverse complement strand
GCCTTAATTCCTGCAAATTGAGATCAATATTCATAGCGCGGGAAATCGGGAAATAAAATGCAATTAAAGACACGCAAATCCGTGTAAACGGACCAAAATGGGGACGAAAATGAGGTAAAAATGTGACTAAATGAATGCTTATCAAAATATTACATCAGAAGGCTCCATAATTCCAAGACACAGGTTTGACTTCGTATTATACAACACATTACACCAGCGCCGACTCAAACCGGAAGTTTTTACAAGCATACCCTGAACTACTAATTTCACTTTCATGTGGCTACTTTTGATTAATGTAAAATGTTCTGTTTTTAAAAGATGTATACGGAGTCTTAGTGAACGAATCTTTGGAGAAAGATGCAACCTCTCTTGAAATCCGAGACAAGAGGTAGTAAATTCTCAATCCGAGCACTGTTGTATCTTGTGTTGTACAAAGAAATAATCCTTTACTACACTGGTTTATGCAGTAATAATATTATCAAATTGAAGTTATGGAGACAGTTTAGCCTTGATTACAATGATGAAATTATAAAATACAGTGGTCAGTGCAACGTCATCGTAATAGTGATCTCTACTTTAGTAAAAGGCTACACTCCAGGTAAGCTATTTTCCTTATACCTTAATGCTATTATTCTTATGATTCATATAACATCATCTATGACCGTATTCTTATTCAATGCACGATATGATACACGGACAGCTAATATGAGGCTTGATACTTCCTCATCAAGCAAGGTTTATATTAATCTAGATGTTCCAGAAGTCAAAGACCTAAGAAATCTATTAAGGTAAAAAAAAATTTACAATGTGACTGACTTAATAGTTAGGATAATTTAAGTTCTACATATTGGCCTATAATATTCGAGTTTTTATAGGGTAAATAAGGAAGAAATATTTGTGAGTAGAGTTTCAAGCCAAATCAGTAACATAGTCAGAAACGATATCTCAACAATTATCAGTCATTGCACCTTACCATACGAGAAGGTATCTTATCATTTACCTACGTGTTTTTACTCAGTTTCACTGGACCTTACCTCATTTCTAATTCATTTAGTTGGGGCTAAAAAAATTAACCAAACAATTTATGTGCAGAATGAAATCTGCTACTGTTAAGCTAGAGTAAAGGAGGTTATGGGAGAATCACCTTGGTACAATCCTTCATGTCCTGAATGTAACAAGAAGCCCAAGACTCTTCCCAGAGGTTTCTTCTGCGACTATTGCAACAAACCTGTAGAAAACCCATTGACAGTGTAAGTACGCATATATCACAATTGGCCTGACCATACCACCGCTTAATCGTATAACTAATTTACTGAATTTGTGTAGGTATCGTCTGGAGTTATTAGTTGAAGACAAAACTGGAGCTACTATTTTTACTATGTTCAACGACGAAGTTACAAAGATCGTTGGCCAAGAAGCAAACACATTATTTGACTCACATCCAGAACAAGTCCATCATTTTAAACATGACGTGATGACCCTTTTTTAAGAAAACTGCTTTGATATTTCACCAACTCAGAAATATTACTTTTTGGTACAGGATGACTCATCCGACGAATATGATGTAATCCCAAGCTTACTTCGAAGTAATTTTGAAGATAAAACTTTTGTGTTCAAAGTAAAAATCGACAAATTTAATCACCAGAATAGAAAGAATAAGAAGCAAACATTCGGTGTCATGAAAGTTCTCGACGACAACCCACTTGAGGAACAAAAGATGGACAAAAGCAACCAAATCCACAAGCGACAACTTGAATATATCTCATCGGATGAAGATGATTCAAGCGCCTCACCAGTTGCGCTTAACCGCAAAAATCGTAAGGTACAGTATCAGTGACCCATACTCAACTTTATTGTGCATCTATAATACACTAAAGTCCTGACATTAGTTTTTGTAACTGCAGGTACAAGATTGAAAGGGAGAGTAGATTGAATTATAAAGAACAAGACAAAAAAATAATTCTGCAATAATTAGTTTACAGCAACCAATTTATTAGTATTTATTCATGTTTTAGCAAAATAAGCCTACTTATATTTAGAGGCCAGACTTATTCAATAATTATAGCATTCTACTTTACTTATTAGGGATATATAACATTTCTCAATTACCTTTCGTATTAATCAGTTCTCTTTTACAGGCGTAAACAATGCTTACGCCTGATAGTACACAAGTTAAACAACACGTCACGAACTATAGAGCACATATTTTCTACTATTTATTACATTTACTCAAAGTCAGACTCATCATGTAACTTTCTACAAATTCAGTATCCCTCAAACAATCTACAGGTGTAATGAATGATACCGCACAATACCACCTATTAGTCGTAATGAATTGTAACTCCAAGGAAAACCACAACCCACAACTTTGCCCCCTAAACACACGACATAAAAGATAACAAGACGATTACCTATTATGTTACACCATATGTAAAGTTCCACAAATGTAATATCCTTCAAGTAACCTATAGTTAGGTTTATTCGGTAATAATACCTCACAACACCTTTTATTAGCCGTATAGAGTTTTGGTCAATGATAAGGCATAATATGATTTTCGTTTTGGTACATTGTTGACGGCCTTACACTATGACTTGAGTAAACATTAGCATCTCCTTCTCTGTATAAAATAAGAATATACTTATCTGAATATTTCTCATATGAGTGTGAAGTTACTCTCCTACATCAATCACAACTATCGCTTTAATGATATTAGTCTAATAAAGTCTTATTCCCACCATGGCAGTTTAGGAGGTCGAAATCCTTCTGCTTCAGCGAAATTATATGCACAATGTGGCCGAATATCAGCCTCTAAATAAGTTGGAAAGAAGACGGGTATAGTTAAGAAGAGCAAAAGTGTCAGAAAATAATTGAACCTTCAGATCACAAATAAGGGTAACAAACACAGAACTCTAATTCCCACATTGTTTGCAAAAAGAAAGAAGCGCAGCAATAGCTCCTCTTTCGAATACGTTTAAGAGACTACTGTCCTAACTGTACTACCTACTTTATTGGAATAAAAATAATACTCGGCTCCAACTCAAACTGTCTTCTTAATAATATTATCATACTAGAGTCCTAATCCAAACCAAATAGTTTAATGGTGAAGAGTCTGCCAGCCTTTGTAACATATATAAACATAATACGCCCACCTACCAACCCCTGCATGTGGATTCTTTAACTTAATGTTACAGGTATACTATTCTACTCCAACTGAATCTCTCTTCCTCATAATATTAGAGTAATAAAATACTACACAAATCAAATAGTTCACCAATTAAGAGTCTTTCATCTTCTACCGGTTGAATAAACATTATACGTTACCCTTGCAACACTTACAAGGGTTGAGAAGACACATCAATTTAATTGGAAGAGCAACTATATAAAAACATGTCGGAGAATTTCCCATTATTTTCGATATGTAAAGAGAACCGGAAAGAACGTTTGCTAAAGTACAAACCTCATAGACGACAAAGGTTAGTTCCCCAAAGTGACTCCCTCCACTCCTCCATGGCGCAGTCTGAAGAGGAAATTGCTCCAGAATTTTTAAGACACCTGTTGGAGTATAGCCAAGTATCAGAATGTAAAAAGTTTAGAGAGAACATACGGATGTACAATTCTTCATATGCATTCACGTCGATGGGTGCAAAGATTGACAGATCTGTCTATACCACTCCAGGACCGTACACCTTCCGAATAAGCGGTCAGAACAGTCACTTCATTGGATCTCTTCTACCAATCGACGAACGACCACCATCGTTTTTGCAGCTATATATTTATGACACAACAACAGAGTTAGATATGCGTGCAAATGCGGTGAGGACGGGCACAAGTAAGGTCCAGTTGGACAAAGATATTCTCTCTGGTTTAAAGGATATGCTAGACGAGATCAACCCATTAGTAAAGACGTTTCGCATGGCACAACAAAGGATAAAAGAGGACGAAAATATTAATCTATCAATCAGAATACTCGGTCACAGAGACAACAAGGCAATTAAAGACAGAGTATATAACAGCCCGACTGCGTCAGAGGTGGCTGCACTCATTGTGGGTGATTCAGTAGAAGGGAGTGTCGGGAGGGATATCATCATTGAGCACATGCAAGAGGGGTTGCAAAGAATAAATTAGCTACATCCATCATTCATGGCTTTACAGTACCCTCTTCTGTTTCCTTATGGGGAGGATAGCTACCATCTGGAGCTACCGTATTACGAGGATGTGAGTCAGAAGAAAAAGCCAGGCAAAAGAAAAAATATAACGATGCGAGAATACTATGCTTACCGACTGCAACAAAGGGTAAATGATGGGTTTGCTTTGCTTCGTGGAGGCAAGCTACTACACCAATTCATTGTCGATTGTTATTGTGCAATTGAAACTGAAAGACTATTGTTCATAAGATATAACCAACCATCTCTACGATGTGACCTTCTAAACAACATTTGCGACGCTGTCAACAAGGGTGATTATGTGGGGGCGGCAATTGGAACCCGAATAATACTACCGGCAACATTCACGGGATGCCCACGGTATATGCAGCAAAATTATCAAGACGAGATGGCAAAGTGCAGGTGGTTTGGTAATCCGCACCTATTTATAACTTTTACTGCAGATCCGAAATGGCCAGAAATAGACAGTATGTTACGACGCATAAAGGGGCAGAAGGCCGAGGATAGACCAGACATCGTAGCTAGAGTATTCAAGCTCAAGCTGAGACAACTGATGGATTGCCTAACAAAGGAACGTTATTTTGGGACGGTAGTGGCAGGTACATAACTAACTTACACGGGGTATTAAACACATATAATATCACCAGATATTTTACAAAATGAAATTTTTCATCGCGTTCAATCAATTAATTTATGAACTGTTACTTAAAATATTAAGTGTTAATAATAAATTACTTATCCGTCCTAAGCAGATGTATATACAATCGAGTTCCAGAAGAGAGGCTTACCGCATGCACACATACTACTATGGATAAAACCAGAGGAGATAGACCTATCACCCCAATTCATCGATACTATTATCTGTGCAGAGATTCCAGACATCGAAGAGGAGCCTGAATTATATGAAGCAGTGTCGAGATACATGGTCCACGGACCATGTGGGCGGGCAAACCCTAACTGCTCCTGTATGATCAACAACACATGCAGTAGGAATTTCCCGAAGCAGTCCAGCCAAGAAACAGTTTTTGATAACAATGGCTACCCGCTCTACAGAAGGCGGGAGGATAACAGGTAAATAGCACTTAGTTTAAAATATGTTTTTATTGATGAAACACAATGAATAAATAACACCCGCATTATCACCAGGTACATACAGAAGGGAGACCACCGCCTTGACAATAGGCACATCGTGCCCTATAATCCGGGATTGCTTCTAATGTTTGACGCACACTTAAATGTAGAGTGGTGCACCACTGCACGCGCAATTAAGTATCTCTTTAAGTACATACTTAAGGGACCAGATAAGGCAACTTTGGTGTTGACAGGAGGCCAGGAGGATGAGATAAAATCATACCTCGATTGTAGGTACCTATCGGCCTGTGAGTGCGTGGCGAATCTTCGAGTTTGATATCATAGAAAGAAACCCGAGTGTAATACGACAGCCGGTACACCTGGAAGGGGAACAAGCTGTGGTGTTAAGGGACCGTGAACGTCTAGAGGTGGTTATAGAGAGGGCCAGTGAGAAAGAGACTATGCTAACTGCGTGGATGACTACAAACACTCACGACCCAGAAGCAAGAACTCTGACATATGCACAATTCCCCACACAATATGTGTAGAACAAAGCATGGATAAAAAGGAAGCAGGGAATGGGCATAGGCAGGATTGTTTTTGTTCATCCAACAGCCGGGGAGCGTTATTATCTTCGTTTACTACTAGACATTGTCAAAGGTGCCCAGACATTCGAGGATGTCAGGACAGTCGAGGGCCGTTTGTTCCCGACGTACAAAGAGGCGTGCTTTGCACATGGCCTACTCAGTAATGATAAAGAATGGCACGAGGCATTAAAGGAGGCAGGTCGGTGGGCAATGCCTTCCCAACTTCGGGAGTTATTTGTAACAATGCTGTTGTTCTGTGAAGTAACGGACGTCCTAGCCCTATGGAATGCAAGTTACGAGAAACTCTCAGAGGACATAGAGAGACATAAGAGAAGGCTATTCTGTCATCCAAACCTTGACTTAACAGAGGAGGCCAAGAGATCAGATACCTTGATTGAAGTAGAGAAAATATTCCTAAGGTATGGGAAGACACTGAAAGACATTACAAATATGCCTCTACCAAAATTTGAGGACATAAAAGGAATGGAAAACAAGCTCATCAGGGATGAACGTTTATACGACCCTAAGCTAATGGCAAGTGAATGGTCAGAGAAGGCTAACCAGCTCAACTTTGAGCAACGGTTAGTATATGACAGTGTAATAACGGCAGTGGAGGGTGCGTCTGGAAGAGTGATGTTCTTATACGGTCACGGAGGAACTGGAAAAACGTTTTTATACAGAACCATCTCTGCAAAAGTAAGGTCAGAGGGCAGGATAGTCCTTAACGTCACGTCTTCAGGTAAGAATCACCAGCCTATGTATACATACACCAAAATAAAGATTGGCTCTCATAGCGTGCAATCATGAATACCCAATGTATGAGGAAACTGATGATAAATATAGGAGGTTACTACCAAACTAACGTATAACGTAAATTTTGAAATTAATTAATGTAGGTATCGCAGTCTTACTCCTACCAGGTGGAAGGACAGCTCATAGCAGATTTGCAATCCCTATAGATTTATTCGACAACTCTACATGTAACATAGGCCAAAAGACCCAACTGGCAGAACTTCTAAGGGAGACGTCGTTAATTATATGGGACGAGGCACCAATGGACCACAGATTTGCTTTTGAGGCACTCAATCGTACAATGAGGGACATTTTTGGATTCAAAGACAGAGAAGCAAGATCAAAGCTCTTTGGGGGGAAAACGGTTTTACTCGGCGGAGACTTCAGACAAGTATTGCCTATAATTACTAAAGGAACAAGGCAAGATGTTGTACAAGCATCACTTAGTAGATCGTACATATGGAGGGAATGCACGGTGTACACTCTTAAAGAAAGCATGAGAGTTTCAGAAAGCAGCGGCGACCCGGAAAAGAGAAAGAAATCGAGCATTTAATGATTGGTTGTTAGCTATGGGAGACGGGACGTTAAAAGCCAAGGCGGATCAGAATGACACCGAAGAGACATGGATAGAGTTACCAGAACAATACATTGGTAGCAAAGGTACATTAGACATAGAGGAAGTAGTAAGACAGATGTACCCAGATTTTGAAAGGAGCCATAAGAGCGAGGACTATCTAAGGGAAAGAGCAATACTCACGCCTTTAAATGAAACCGCTGACCTACTTAACAATCACATGGCAAAAAAAGTCCCAGGTGGTGAGGTCCTATACAGAAGTTGTGATGAGGTTTGCACGGCCTCGACTGAGAGTGAAGATCAGTTCGCCTCTTATCCAACAGAGTACTTAAACAGCCTCAACTTGCTGGGGTTACCACATCATGAGTTAAGGCTTAAGGTAGGTATGCCAGTAATGCTCTTGAGAAACATAAACCCGTCGCAGGGGTTATGTAATGGTACACGTCTGATTGTGACCTACCTTGGGAAGTTTATAGTAGAAGGTAAAATAATAACAGGTTCAAAGATGAGGCAGAAGGTTCTTATACCGAGGATAATGATGACTACGGGGGATATAAAAATCCCTTTTGTACTTAAAAGAAGGCAATATCCCCTAAAGCCATGTTATGCGATGACAATAAACAAGAGTCAGGGCCAAACTCTTACGCATGTAGGGAATTATTTGCCCAAACCCGTGTTTAGTCATGGCCAATTGTATGTAGCAGCCTCAAGGACTACATCACCAGAGGGACTAAAATTCTACATCGACGATTCCACGCAAGAGTTCAAAGGTCACACGAGAAATGTCGTCTATAGAGAGGTTTATTCAAATCTAAATTCTCTGTAGTAGCAGGTCCGAGCTACAAAAGTTTCTTAATTGGTTGGTCATGTAGGATTCTGAACATCAATTTATTAATTATACCATCAAATTTAGTAATTATAGAAATAGAAGACGTATACTATATACGTCCTTACTATCTGTGGAGTGCCTGCGATATTAAATGTTATAATCTATAAAGATAGCTGACTTGAGTTCACATATAAGTTTATCTCATTCCCTGTCTTTTCCTTTCTACTGTCGGCATATGTAAATCAAAATAAAGATGGGTTGCATCATAAAGGGATAAAAAAACAACAACCCATTTAACGGAATCCATTTTATACACACGAAATTGAATATAGCATTGTAAATGTCAGGGAGCATATCAGATTTATTAAGTTATCCAAAAATATTTACATCCCTACAATCTATAGAACAAAAGGGATGATAATGGAGTTACAAACTCGCATTCAGCCTTTCCACCGTTTTCAAGACATGTAAAGTGTTAGATTATACTGCTTAGCAGGTAGATAAAATTAAGGAATGATGATTGATGATTGTAATACATTAAGGGAAAGAGGCGTACAACATTTGAGTAGAGTTGAGACTTGAGAGGACGAAATGAGAATGGGTATTTGGGTTAGTACATTCAAAATTACCCACTGAGTAAGTCTTTCTCATCAGAAAATAAGACATGTTCCTTGCGGTTCGGATCGTGTCAAGACGATTTGGCCCCAAGCAAAAAAAAAAAAGCAATTTGACAATTTAATGGTAACATGGTTGTTTAGGCCAATTTTAATATTAGTGAGAGCTTGAAAGGGAAAAAATTTCATGTTATTTGAGGAGATTAACAAACTCAAAGTAGAACGTTTGATTTAAGAGTATCAAAACACAATAGAAATAAAGTGAACAGGAAGAAATGACAGTGTGAAACGACTTAATACGAGAAAGAAAAGTGAGATCGACTAGGGTGAGATGTAGTGTCATACCAGTTGTTCGGTCGGAAGTGGTAGGAGCGCTATATGACTCTCTTTAGAAGACTCTTACTTTTGTGTCTGTCATGCCTTGAATAGTACCTACAAAACATAAGAAAACAGGGTACATGAGACAATAAAGAGAACCAATCAGCTCACGTCCCCAAAGCTGCAGAGAAATAAAAATGGAAGTGTCCATATATTGTTTAGGTTGGAAAAATTACAAATCTCTAAGACTCTTACATGTGAATCAAAGGAAACAACGACAACAGACGCAAGAGAACAGTCCTGGAAAGTCAAAAGACACCTACAAAACTAAATAAGTACTATAATGAAATAGAAAAAAATGACGGTTGAGTTCTGCAAAAGATGAAACTCATAATAACGCCCTGATTTTGTACATGCATGTCATATGAAAATCATAAAACGACTAAATTCAATAGAAAGAGCCCGAAAAACTAACATGGGCCTGGACATGCAATGATCAATTATTTAAAGAAAAGGATAAACACAACAAATACATAGATCACAAGAAGAAAAAGAGCAAGAGAGATGAGAGATCGGAATAAAGATTCATGGCAGAAGGTTAGGGATATAAAAAGAGGTTCAGCAACAACGAAAAAGAAGATCGACAACAGATCAATAACAAAATAGAGTTGAGATAAAGACTTACACAGTAACAAACAGAGTTCAAATTAGAGATCGGAATGAGCAGAGGACGACTGAGATAGAAGATGACTAGATCGGCCGGAAAGGAAGAATGTATGGTTACACATGCAAATCGAGTTTAAAAAGATAATCAATACTTAACACATAGTTGGGGTTAACAGTTTAACAGTTTGGAGCATCTAAGATCGTAAATTAGACCTTAAAAATAGAAGCAATTGAGAAACAAAGGAGGAAGGGAACATGTGAAATTGGTCATGCCAATAAATTTGAGAGAAGCACTTACCAAAATAAAAGGAGAAACGCGAATTTATCTTCAGGAAAGGAAGACGACCGGCCGGAACTGTTGTGGAATTGGTGATTGAGATCCAATTTGGGCATTTAGGTTTACAGCAATGTTGGGAAATAGAGGAAACGACAAATGACCATGGAGTTTGGGTTAGTGACTTGTGACATATTCAGATGCGCTAATAAAGCGTAGATTAAGGCTAGGTTCGTATCAACACGGTTTGAACCGGGACAATAACTCGGGTTTACAAACTCGGAAAATGATAATTGTTTTTTTCAAATTGTTTATCTTTCCGAGAACTATGATTTGAAAAAAATATTTGGCGAGTCCTGAATTCGTGACCAAGAGAAATGGTCAATCAAAGTTTGTTAGGTAAAAAAAACGTTGACATACACACACTCCTAGCCACAAAATCCAAATACGACAACTTTTTTACCAAATCGTAGCGCTCGGAAAGATGGACGATTTGAAAAAAAAACCGTCATTGTCCGAGTTTGTAAACCCGAGTTATGGTCACTCATAGTTTTCTGAGTAAAATTTTTGGGTATTTCAGGCAAAACGTCAAATTTGGAGGGTACTGTGAGAATTTTCCGTTTAAAATAAACACGTAAAGAGTATGACCAATTGACCGGGATGGTATGGATTATTTAGAGTATTTAATTTTTATATGTGTTTCATAGAGGCGTATTGGTATTTGAATTTATTACGTAACGAGATATATTTTTCATTAAGAATTGAAAAGTAACGAAGAAGCGAGTTAGTTAAGGACGACGCAAAATAAAAAATCATTTCGTGACAAGTGGAATGGCTCTTTTTTAATTTAATAAACCTTAATTATCAAGCGTCTTAACATACAAAGATAATTATTAAAACCAATAGAGAACCTTGCCCGTCTCATCACAAATCAAATACATAAAAACAATTTAATATGGCATCTGCCAAAAAAAAAGAATTTTAATATAGAACAACAAAAATACGCAAATTATAATCTTAAAAATTATATTTGATTATAGTCTTATAAGTTAATTATTATATATTATTTATGAAAATGATATTAATCCAGACCCGTGCATCGCACGGGCATGAAATCTAGTATATATATATAAAAGAGGCTTTTTTTGAGGCACGTGAGTGGTCCCCCTTTATAGGAACTCTTAAAGTAAAAAATAAATTCATACATATACTTTCCAAGTTATGGTTGAACTCTTAGATTTTTATTATATTTTTTAAATTAATTATTTTCCTAATAATATTACCAACTTTTCAACATTATATTCATACATATACTTTCCAAGTTATGGTTGAACTCTTAAATTTTGATTATATTCTTTAAACCTGGTTACAAAATATCGTCGACGTTTTATAACAAATCGTCGACACTTTTCATAAAAAAGACGATATATGCCCCTGCTTTCTCTTTCTCCCTCCCTCTTAAATCTTAATCTCTCTTTCCTTCATACAAAACCACCACTGGTCGTACCACCGCACCGCTGCTACCAGCACCACTTCCACCACCATACCACCCGCACTACCGGGCCACCACTGCACACCTACTACCGCCACCATCTCTTCGATCTTCGCTCTTCATTCATCACTTCGAAGGTTTGAATTTTGTTCATCCCACTCCAGCAAGTAGCAACACCACCGGACCACAACTGCACCGCCGTACCGCAACTGAACCGAACCCCAGACCACCACGGCTCCAAAAAGTTTGAATGTTGGACGAGTTTTTTATTTCTCGATTGCTTTAAACTGATGTTGGTTGTTAATCTACGTTGGCTTAAATGCTTAATGGGTTTGTTAATGTGATGGATGTCAATGGAGTTCTAATAGTGGACCTGCAAGAAAGCCATGTTGTTCGTTGTTTTTCTTCTTATTGTTGTTGGTGGGATTGGCCAACGTTTATTGTCAAAGTTTCTCAACATGTAGGACTTTGAGGCTCAACGTTACCCTTGGGCTGTGACGTTAAACTCCCACGTTGGCATGGGTCATAAACGTTAAACTTTCACGTTGACATAGGGTGTCAACGTGAACTTTGAATGTTGCCTACTATAATCAACGTTCAAACTTAACGTTGACACCCTATGTCGACGTTAACTTTAAACGTCCCTTTCCCCAAATCGTCATAAAAATCGTCATACATACAATGTTCAATCATCATAAAAACCGTTATACAATGGTATAAGATCGTAACGGAAATATACTAACGTAAAATATCGTAAAAAGGAAAAATTACAAAAACGTTAAAGAGATTATATAACATACCGACGAACCGTCCCTCGTCATTGATTACGATTATCAAAATGTTGTATTGAATTTGTACTTCAAACCGTCTTTTTAATTTATTTGTTAATTTACATTGTATTTTGGGTGAATTTATGAGATAGAGTAAAAGATAGAGAGATAAAGTGTTAAAGGGTAGTGTGTGTCTTTTTTTTTAAAAACGTCGACGATTCGTTATAAAACGTCGACGATGTTTCGCAGCCCTCTTTTTAAATTAATTATTTTCCTAATAAATTATCAACTTTTCAACTTTTTAGAAACTCTTTAAATAAAAATTAAATTCATAACTATTATTTGTCCCACATTGGAAAATAATGTAGATGTGCTAAAAATATTACATATAAATAGTAGAATTGTTCCACATTAGAAAAATAATAAAGTGGCTAATCCTATCCTATCTTTAATCTTTAACTTTTTAAAATGTATGAAGTTTGGAAACCATTGCTTAGGAATAGTGTTGTAACCAAGGCTAGCATATCTTCTTCTTTTTGTTGAACCAAAATGGCTCCTCCTTGTCATCGTCTATTTCCCTGTTCTCTTACCTCCATTCTCCCTATTTCCCTCTCCATCACTCATTTCACCTTCACCAAATTCTGATCTCCTCCTACCCATTCCCTCTTTACCTCTAAACACATCCAGCACAGGTATTTCTTATCTTATTTTACCTCTATAAACACATTCATCTTCCATCTCCTCCATAAATTCATCCATATTTCTTATTATATAGGGTTGATGGGTTGAAGGCTCTTTCCATCAGCGCACATTTTGAAGGGTGACAATCACAGCATCGCAACCAAAGCACAGGTATTGATTTGAAATTGATTTCGTTAGATTAATTAAGATTTTGATTTGACCTGTTTTTTGAGTTACTGTTGCTTATGAATAGTATGGAGAGGGTATATTACTCATTTCTTCATGGCTTTGTGTCCACACGAATCAGACGAATGACCTTGTCCACACAAGTTCATGGCAAAAGCTCTCCTGTTGATGAGAAAATATATCAACGCTCACTGCAACCTACACCGATCTCTCAAGGTATTCCTCCATCTAAGTAAATTAATCATTTTGTTGTTTCACTTGTTTATTGTTGATGTTAGTATTTGAACCCAAATGGATGGAATCGAGTAATAATAAGATGATATGTAATGTAATAATAATAAATAAAAGGTGGATTGCAGAAATCGGAAGAGTGCGCTTGATGCATGCCCAAGTCATTGGGTAATATGCGTACTACTTCAATCTAATGGCAACGTAACAACAATTTCTGGATTTATTTTTGCTTTTGAAAGTAACAAGATATAGTTATTGTTAGACTTTATCTCAACGGTTGTTTATTATATGCTTTTGTTTTTTAAATGGGTCTTCTGGTTCTTTGATTGTTATTGTTTGAATTGTTTGTTACTGTATATTGAAAGTTTTGGTCTTTTTCTTTGTTCGCTTTTTGGTTGTGTTATTACAATACAAAAAAATTGTTGTAGATGTATTGGTGGGAAAATGTTGTATTCTTTTGTCCGTAGAATATTGTATTTCAACACTAATTTTAACTTTCGTGTTTGTGAAACTAACGTTTTTTATTTTCTAATTTTTTAGGACATTATTGGTTGTCTTTTGACGTGCGTCAGCTAATTTCAAAATACTAATACAATGCTTAAATAATATAGTGTTGCGTTTTTGTAAATGTGTTGTATTTGAACATTTGAGCTAGATTTTTATATATTGAGAGAGATAAATCAACATTGTTTGGGGATAGGGGAAAGAGACGAAATAGAGTGGTTAGACTGGGATTGAGAGGGAGGGGGAAGAGACCTGGAAGGTGATGTAGTCTCTGCTAAAATTTGTCAAATTGGAGAGGAAAGGTGTGAGAGGGGGAGGGCTGATGGTGGGTGCAAGGAAGGTAGAGAAAGCGTATGTGCTTGGTTTTGTTATGGTTGAGAAATGTGGAGGGAGAGGGAGAGGGAGGAGGGAAGGGGAGATATGAAGATAAAGGGAGACGTGAAGGATACGGAATAAATGCAGGAAGGGATACTCTCTACTTGGTTTTGTTTAGATCGGGGTTAGGGGAGCGGGAGGGATCGACCAATAGTTTATGCTTGGACTTCCTCATATTGAGAAAGAGTGAGGGAGTCGAAGATGGTCAGAGGGGCGGACGTTCCAAGGGAGAAATAGCGTATGAGCTTGGTGTTGTCTGGAGAGATGGGGAGGGAATAGGAAATGGGAGGAGGTTGGTAGGAAAGAAGAGAGAGCGTCATTATTTAACTTGCGTGGTGTACGTGGGTTTTCTTTACGCCTACTGTTGGTAGGTGTTGTGTATGTTGAGTAATGAGTTTATTTTGTTACTCTTACGTAATTGAGTTTTATGTACCAATGCAGGTTTAAAATGGTACCAATTGAGAGAAGGATACAAGTCGTCTATAATGTGTTGTAAGTCTTTGCAATTCCCCTTTTATATTTATTTGTTTCAAAGTCGTGCCCTAGATGTCTTCCAAATATAGCAGCGAATACAGGTAGAGGTTCTGATGCCATCTATTTAAGAGGATTGTTATGAATGATTGGATTTAGGAAGGGCTGAAATTATGAAGAATTTGTAATTAGAGATGTTTTTGTTGCCTTCTTGTTATGATGATGTTCAAGTTATTTTGTTGCCCTATTAAGGTGTGGATGATCCCTAGGATGTGAGGTAAGGGAAGGGGAGAAAAGAAGGGAGAGGGAATGGAGTGGGGGATAAATCGGCGATGTTTGGATTTGATGAGAGAGAGAGAGAGAGCGCGGGGGTCTTGGCTTTATTTTTGCTGGATTGAGATAGAAGTTGTGAGACGGAGAGGAGTAGAGGGTGTGAGAACAAAAGGAGAGTGTCTGTGCTTGATTGATATTGTTCAAGTTGATACAGATGGAGGGGGAGGGATAAACAAAAGAGGGTAGGGGAGAGTTTGGAGACATTAAGGGAAATGGAATGGAAGGAGGGATGAGGAGGGGGAATGAAGGGAGAGATATAGACTTTCTGCTTTATTGTGCTTGAATGTGTTCAGATTGAGAGGGAGGGAGGAAGGTAGTGAAATAGGGAGAGCGATTGAGAGGGGGAATGGAGAGAGTTAAATGAAGTTTCTGCTTGATTTTGATCATGTTGAGAAGGAGTGAGCTGGAGAGAGGGTGTGATGGAAGGAATGAGGGCTTTGCATGTGTAGTGTACCCGTATTTCGTCATTGATTTTTGATTTATAAGACGAACTGCATATCCACCCATCATTATAGAATGCTCAGTTATTACCTGTTTAGAATCCAGGTATCCGTGCCATATCATTTTCCAAAGAGCCCATACAAGGGAGGTTTCGAGGAAACAGGAAAGGAGGAGATGGGGGGTGAGGAAGGGAGAGCCCATACTTGTTTTTTTAGAGAGAGAGAGGGGGGGAGTGAGCTTAAGGCATGCCCAATACTGAAGAAGGAGAAAAAGCTGGAGAGGGAATGGAGAAATAATCTTTTCTTGGTTTTGTTTAGCTTGAAACAGGGGGAGGGAGATTAGAAGGGAAGGGATACAGAAGGGGATTGGAGGGAGAGGGATGGAGGGAGGTAGTTAAAGATAGTTTATACTTGGTTTTGTTCAGATTGAGAGGAAATGAGGGCTGGAAATGGAAAGGGAAAGGTGCAACTTGGAAAGGAGGGAGATCGTTCGGGCATCATTTTGTTTTCATTTAGGGTGGGGAGGGAGAGCGTCTTAATAAGGTGAAAATAAAACCTCGATTGAGTTTTCTATAAACGAATTTT